>QKQZ01006171.1:0-19769 GCA_003595255.1 Solenopsis fugax | reverse complement strand
TGGCGTGGGGGAGCCTCTCGGCCCAACGCTGGAGGACCTCATTTTTCGCAGTGTCCCTGCGGGGTCCTTTTCCCCCCTGAAAAAACTGTAAAGAATTTATTGCGAAAAAATATCACTTCAGCCAGGGTTCGAACCTAGGACCTCCCGAATCTCCGGTACGGGCGTCTTAGCCACCTCGACTACTGAGACTTCGATGATATTTCTCGCAATAACCGGCTATGAGTGAGAACGCTTTCGAGGCGTGATTTAAAATTAGAAAGATATTCGACCGATAATGTGTAAATTCTTTACAGTTTTTTCAGGGGGGAAAAGAGTCTAATTTTAAGATGCAAGTCAGCATCATTAGTTATTAAATTGATTCAATTTAATAAATGTGATATTACTTGTTCATGTTCAACTTAGAGCTGTGTTATGACCGAAAAAGTAATTCGGCGCGCAGTCGAGTTAATTTGAAAAAGGTATATAAAATCACACAAGTAAAATATAAAAGCACTAAGATCCAGCTATGACAGTAAAGGCGTTCTTGTTTCAATTCGTATTTGAATATAACTAGTTTTTTTTTAATAGACTTGTTTATTTTTTATAGAGTATTCTTCAGTTATACAATCGTTTTATTTGTCAAGTTGTAATGGAAATGGGGGGGTATATACTATTTGAGTTAAAATTATCCTGATTGCATTTCATAGATTAGTATTCTTTTTCTGTTGCAGTTGCACTGTCGTGCTATTTAATCCACGACGAAATAATCAAGCACATGTATTGAATGCCTGTCGGAAGACTGTGACTTCCCTCGCACTTGCCGGAGACGGTAAACTTTTGGCCACCGGCGAATGCGGTCATATGCCGAACGTCCGTGTCTGGGATATTTCCGATCCACACAACGCTGTGCAGATCGCGGAATTTCCAGGACACAAATATGGTATCAACTGCGTGGTAAGTACTATCTGCAATGACTTTTTATTTAAATGTGTCCAAGATGGAGCTTCTCTATCACTCTTCACGTATTTTTATTATGAGATTGACCTTAACCGGATATGTAATCATGCGAAAACTAATCAATTTCAAAATATAGTTTTTTTTTTAGATTTAGTTATCGAAAAATAAAAATTTAAAATGGAATAATTTCCATATGCTGTTTGAAAAACTTAATTTATCAAGTATTATTTACTAAAGGGCAGAGATACGTGTGAGATACGTTTGAAATGAATGAGATTGTGAGATATCTCGTATTCGCATTAAATTCTAAGAGCAATCATTAAATTACTTTGTTACATTTTTATTTAGATATCGTTGGATGATTACTGGTCATTACTGTTTTACTGCGTTTTTATAAAAGCTGAATTTTAATTTTACAGATAGTAGCGATTTTTACAGGTATACATTCTCTATATAATTTTGAAATATATGTTAGATATTAATTTTTTAACTTTAGTCTAGCTGAAGATCTTAAATGTGACATTTAAATAATGTAGTAAAATTTAAAGTGTGCTATAATAAGTGTATAAATTACATATTTTATATCATATATCGAGATCGTGAGATGGTCGTAAGTCACTTAAGAGTGTAAGATGCGATTTTACAACCTCATAATAAATATTATATAATGCTTATTATCAGTAAAGAAATTATTTTTAAAAAATTACTTTTTTCATATAAAGTATATTTATGAAATGTTTATAAAACCATGTTTTGTAACACTTAGTGTGTAAGATCTACGAAGAATCATTAATTTGTGTTTTTTTTATAATTTAAAGTGCCTTTTATAATATTAGTTGTTAATATTCCATAACTCTGCTATTCCACAACCCTCTCACAAACGCATTCTTTTTTCCTTCTTCAGTAAATTATAAATTACGCTCATTCTATATACTCGATAAACTTCTATCTAGACTATCTAGAGTGATTGATAGAACTCTACGGCTAACAAATTCGTGTTGATAAGAATTATGTCGCGTTAATATTTACTGAGTTATTTAAAAGAAAAACAAAATGACATTCCATTCTCTTCCTCTTTCTATGTTTAAAAAAAATGAATTATTAGCGAATTCGGTTGGACTGCACTAATGCCCACTGGTACACATTAAAGCCGTTGTACTCTGAGAAGTAAAAAGGTTACAACACTTTTTTCGATGAGTTTCGGCAACTTAGTCTTGCTTATAGAGCGGATGAACGTAACTGGTTAGATCCATAAGTCTGATCGACGATCAGACTGTATTCCGAAACTCATAAAAAAAAGTATTGCAACCTTTTTGCTTCTCAGTGTACAATGGCTTTAACGTGCACCAATGCGCACTAGTGCAGTCCAACCAAATTCGCTAATAATTCATTTATTTTAAACATAGAAAGAGGAAGAGAATGGAATGTCATTTTGTTTTTCTTTTAAATAACTCAATAAATATTAAAACAACACAATTATTATCAACACGAATTTATTAGCCATAGAGTTCTATCAACTAACTTCGTTTAAACATAAAATATAAATACCTTGAATGATAAAATATATATTTTTCCAAATGGCATAATCAATTGAGGATTTCAGAAGTTAATCTATTTATATTATATACCTAGATATCCTTACGTCGATTTGTGTACAACGGTTTTAATGTGCATCAGTGCGTATTAATGCGTCCAACCGAATTCGCTATAATTCAATAAAATTCATACTACTAATATAAAAATTTCTACTATTATAAAAAAATTAGCATAAAATACACTCAACAGCAAAATTAAAGCATCACCTATTCTGACTCCCAGAAATAGGCGAAATTCAAGAGAGTGTAACTTTGTCAAAAATGATCGCAAAAAATCTTCAAAAAAGCATTTTAAAGCTTGAAATCTCTAGTTTCGATATTGATAATTCATTAAACGATTTACAGATTATTTACAGAAGTTACACGGATTCAAATGGGGATGCGTTAAATCTCAAAATTTTTTACAAACTTTGCAAAGCTCTATGGCGTAAAATAAAAATTGCACGCAAATGCGGTTTACAGTATTCGAAAGCGCGAAATAAAAATGAGTCAAAATTTGTTATGAATTTTGCAAAGTTATTTGACGTGAATTAAAAACTTTATCTTTAATTTGCGTATTTGTTGAGCGTTATACGATTTTTTCACTGAGCTATTTAACACTGAAGCAACAATAGTTTTGTTTGCTTCAATGTTGAATAATTTAGTGAATAAAAAGGTGAAGATTCACGCTTTCGAATGCTGTAAACTGCATTTGTGTGCGATTTTTAATTCACGTCAAATAATCTTGCAAAATTCGTAACAAATTTTTACTCATCTTTATTTGTATCCGTAAAAGATTAGTGAGACGTTTTCAAAGTGGATATAAAAAGTATGTAGAAATTTTAAGCTGTAAAATGCTTTTTGAAAAATTTTATTATGATTTATTATTTTTGTCGCTGTTACACTCTCCTTCGGAGAGTAGAATAGGTGATTCTTTAATTTTGCTGTTGAACGCTCACTCAATTTTTGAGTGAGCTGAATTCGATGTTTGAATTTTGTGATAACTTCGTGAAAAAAATTGTAAAACAATCTTACTGGACACATTTTAAAGGATAAAGCCTGTTTATTTATCTAAGTTAATTTTTCTCAAAGTTTCTTTTACATTAAGGAACGAGGTAGGAAATTCAAGAAAGATTTAAACAAATAAAAAATTTTGCAACTTTAAACAAATCTACGTAGTTGCAAAGGTTCTAGTCGAATGAAGAGGGTCGAAATCCTCCTTCAATGGATTTGTCTGAAATTTGACCCATCTTTTTGTTATTAAAAAAAAGTTTCCCAAATTTTCAAGGCCCGGGCTCTCCTTCCTATTGTCCATAACCTTGGAAAAATGTTTTTTGGTAAATAATTTTTTTCTCTGCGAGTTTTTAATGAATCTATTTGAAATTTTAACTGGTGGTAGATATTGTTCAGACACATAACCACAAATTTTTGTTTTCCATTTTGACAGGAAATTCTAATTTTACAAGCCGAAAAAGATTTCAAATTGTAATATCTCGGCTCTTATAAGACTTGCTACCTCTATATTTTAATCATAGTTGCATTTTCATAAAAATTAGTTTAACAAAAAGATGGGTCAAATTTCAAACAAATCCATTGAGTAGGGATTACGACTCTCCTTATTCGGCTAGAGCCTTTGTTTAAATTTGTAAAATTTTTGATTTTTTTTTAATCTTTCTTGAATTTCCTACCTCATTTCCTATTATAAAAGAATTTTCGAGAAAAATCAATTCAGATAATCAAAAGGCTTCATTCTTTAAAATGAGCCCTGGAAGATCGTTTTACATTTTTTTTTTTTTCACGAAGTTCATATATCGACTTCAGCAAAAATTAAATGAATGTTCAACAACAAAATTAAAGGATCACTTACAGTTACTGTTCAAAAGAGAGTGTAACATCGACAAAAATGATAAATCATAATAAAATTTTTCAAAAAACATTTTACAGTTTAATATTTCTACATGCTTTTTATATCGACTTTGAAAATATATTATTATATACTGAACTTTTATGAAGCTATACGAATACAAATTGATTATGAATTTTGCGAGTTTATTTCACGTAAATTAAAAATCGCACACAAATACAGTTTACAGCATTCGAAAGCGTGAATCTTTATCATTAATTTGCGTACTTATTGAGCGTTGTACGATTTTTATTCACTAAATTATTCAACAATGAAGCAAAAGAAATCATTATTTCTTCAATGATGAATAACTCAGTGAAAAAGAATCATACAACGTTCAACAAATACGCAAATTAATGATGAAGATTCACGTTTTTGTTCGCTGTACGCCACATTTGCGTGTGATTTCTACTTCACGTCATGGAACTTTTCAAAGTTTGTGTAAAATGACATTTGACACGGCAGATGCTCTACTAGCATAGTCATGGTAAATTTACAATAGTTATAAAATACCTCTTTATATAGTATGCACCTTGAATTTGATTAACTTTATTAATTTTTTATTAGAAAACAGAGAGACATACGCTTGTCTAATTAATACGGTTTGTCTAATTAATAAGCATCTTACAAGTTATTCGCAAAATTTTTTAAATTGAAAACTGATTTTCTTGCCTATTCCTTGTAAGTGGAATGTATTTTCAATTACCCAATCAAGGAGGAATTATCGTTTTAATCCAAGTAATAGTATCTTTCCATTTCAGTATTAGCAACGAAAATATGTAATATATGAAACTTAATGCTTCTTAAAAAATGATGTCTAAAAATAAAATTATGTATCTTTGCTCAAGCAACGCCAGTTTTTTATATTACATATTTTTATATAGCTTAGGTTTAAATTAAAAAATATTATCACTTAAGTTAAAACAGATTTCTGCTTCTTCCTTCTCTTTCCTTGAAATCTTACTAATATAAATTTCTTTCTATCAGTAATTAAATTCGTTACTATAATTTAATAACTTTTTACAATATATCATTAAAAACAATCTTAAATAATTGTACGAGAAACGGGAAATCTTAAAATTAATCTTTCAAGGTGTACAAGATATCGAAATCAACTTTTTATTTCAGGCGTTCTCACCCAGCAACAAATACGTTGTATCGGTCGGTTCACAGCATGACATGATTGTCAATGTTTGGGACTGGCGAAATAACGTTAAAGTAGCGTCCAACAAAGTTTCGAGCAAGGTGAAGGCTGTCTGCTTCGCAGAAAATGGCAATTATTTTGTTACCGTAGGCAACAGGCATGTCAAGTTTTGGTACTTGGAATATTCACGTAGCGCCAAGGTAAATTGTCAATCCTATTTTACATCTCACTGCAAAACAAAAATTATGTTTTTTTTTATTCTTTTCTTGATGTAATAGAAGGATAATAGGTTTTATGAAATATTTGTTACACAGTATAAAGAACCCGTGCCTTTGATGGGTCGATCCGCTATATTGGGAGAGCAGAGGAATAACGATTTCGTCGATGTAGCTTGCGGTAGGGGAGAAATGGCGGATTCTACATATGCGATAACCAAAACAGGCCTTTTGTGTGAATTTAATAACAGGAGGCTTTTAGACAAATGGGTCGAGCTTCGAGTAAGTTACTTCGAGCGATTGAACCTACGGTTCCACATGCGCTTGAGTTCGCAACTCGATTACGATCAATCTATTTTGAATTTGAACAAAACTTCTGTTTAAAAATCCCGTATCTTAGGTATCAATGACCTTGAACTTTACATATGTTATCTCCCATATAACATAATATTGAAGTAATTGTAATAAACATTACAAAATTACTGTAATAATATATGGTAATATATCAGTAATATTGCATAAGTATCGCTACAATATTAAATGTCCGCTACATATTCATTGTAAAAATGTTTTTGCGATATTTTGGTAATGTTTCTGCATTGATACAATATTTCTGCGATATAATGTGTCAATAATATTACGATAATTTATCTGTAATAATGTAATGTATTTGTACAATATTATGATGTACAATATTACGCATATCGTTCTGCGATATTGCAGTAAAATCTATAATATGACAATGGCAATATTACTCGAATAATATTTCATTTTAAAGTTTTTTTATTTTATGTACAAATTTTCTTTTGTTACTAACTCTTTAAGAAATATCGAGCGACAGTTAAAATCTTCTGAAAGTCACTCAATGTTATGACCTTGACAACATAGTTATGTCAAGATCAAGGTAATCTGGTCTAGGTCCGTTATTGTCAAGATTTACCATATTTTGTAAATACAATACAGAGTACAATGTAATATTCCAGCAATATTGTTTTGCAAAGTTGCTGGAACAATACTGGACTATTCTATGCTTTATGCGATATAATGTATAGAGAATTTTATATAACTTATACAGCACAGAACATTTCAGTAATATTGCTAAAATGTTGCAGTATTGCTTCAATATTATTAAAATGTTATATTGTATTTTGTGCTGTATAAAATCTTTATAAAAGATGTTAAAGTTAAGATCGTTGAACGTGGGCCCTTTAAAACAGGAGTTTTATTCAAATTTGTTTTCGACAATAAGATAAACTTTATTGTCTTTTCAGACGAATAGTGCCAATTGTATGGCGATTGGGGATAAATATATTTTTATTGGATGCGCTGAAGGTATTGTAAGATGTTTTAATCCTAGCACACTTCAATTTATTACTACACTACCGAGGACACATTATTTGGGAGTAGACGTTGCACAAGGATTGTCCATCAGGTTTATATTTTATAGCAATGACATATCTAGTTCTCCGTCGTAACACTTAAGAATATCTTTCTATTCAATTTTTCAGCCATATGTCTCAACATCCGTCTAACGCAAGGTACCCGGACGCGATCGCGCTGGCGTTTGACGAGCGAAATAACAAACTGACCTGTATATATAATGACCACAGCATTTATGTTTGGGACGTGAGGGATATCAAACGAGTTGGCAAATCGCACTCGTTTCTATATCATTCGGCCTGCATCTGGGGCGTCGAGATGTATCCGATCGATCCAGATTCCATCGGTGCAATGCCGCCTGGAAGTTTCATCACTTGCTCCAGCGACGACACGATAAGAGTTTGGAATCTAGAGAAGGATAGCTCGCCATGTGACACCTTGTACAAGCGAAACATTTATAGCAATGTCAGTACATAGCTGCGCACATCGACACTAGCTGTCCAGATAGCATGGAACATTCTAGTAATATTGCACCAACATTACTGTAACTCAGGTTTTATCATCTCTGATAGCACAGAAGATTTCGATTATGTTGCAAAAACGTTTCAACGTTTGAATTGTATTAAAATCTCAGTGTGTCTTTGACCATCATACGTGACGGTGCTTATAATATTCTTATCTGCGATGCCTTAGTGAAATAAGAAAAATTTTAAGCGCTTTTTGATGCATCAATTATTCTTTTGTACCTTTTTTGCATCAATTATAAATCTGACCTCCGCGACTTTTGAGGGCTCATATTATTTCCTTCTACAGTATGAGCCAGGTACATAATATTCGAGCTTAATAACTCGCATTATTTGTAACTTCTCAACGAGGAAGGTTCTCCACCTCATTACCGGCGGCTATTATTGTATGAAGATTTTGTAAGCTGAAGATGGCTCGAAACAAGAGCTGAAACATTCGTCTATGTACATCATTAAATTCATGTGATCAAACTTATATGATTACACAATTTCTTTGAGATTACCTCTCGCGCACCGTTTATCGCGCCTGACTCGTATTTGCTGTAATATTCTTCTGTTGTTTCTTTCTATTATATTTAAAATCTTATATATGAAATCTTTCTGGAGTCTGCGTAAATTCAAAATAATAAATAAGACTCATGAAAAATTAAATAAAAAAATCCTAGTGTTTTTTATTTAATCTTTCTGGAATGTAATATTTTTGTAATATAAATATTAAATACCAAATTACAAATAAATTATAAAAGTTTCTGAGACCTTTCAACTAATAAACACATGTGCATAATATCGCATTGTTGCAAAGTGTTTCGGAACGATATATATCAGTATACAGAAATCATTTTTAACGTCAAATCTGAGATGAATGAACATATTTGTCTTAAAAGATATGTATAATTTTTATAATTAACATATAAAAATACAGAACAAATTAATAAAAAGTCTATGATTTATTATTTCTAATCGTACGTCTAAAAGTCGTATGTCCATTGTAATATTTCAGAAATATTTCTTGCGAACCGAAGCGAACATTTTAACGTTGCTGTAATTTTTGCAAAAACACATTACGCAACATAATTAGTAGTTTCAATGTTTCAATATTATATCTTTGCAACGTTGCAGAAACTTTTCTATGTTATCAGAGCGTGTATAGCGGAGAATATTACAAAATATTACAGCAACATTGTTACAACATTATTATAATATTGCTAGAATGTTCTATGCTTTTTACATATAACACATAATACAGAATATTTTAGCATTATAATACTTCTGTAATATTGCAGAAATGTTGCAAATGTTATCGCAAAATTGCTAAAATATTCTGCAATATTCTGTGCTATGTGGTATACTTCTTTAATCTAACAGAAATGTGAACATGTAAAATTTCAATATTTTTGCAATCACTTTATTTTCTTCTCGACAGGAATTGCTCAAAGTGTTATACGTGGATCCAGAATTGACTTATCTTAAAGATCTGGATCTGGCTGCTGCAGGATCCACTGAGAAGAACGACGCGTCTTACGACGGTCGTAATGGCGTAAGATCGATAAGGGTTGCTCCCGACGGCAAGCATCTCGCTTCCGGGGATAGGTAAGATGAGAAAATAAATCTAAATACGCGATTGAGAAGTGATAAAATAATCGCATGTAATTTCCATAGATCCGGCAATATCAGAATTCACGATATTACTTCGCTGGAAGAACTATGTTTGATAGAGGCGCATGATGCCGAAGTACTATGTTTGGAGTATTCCAGGTTTTCGCGACACTCTCTGGACGCCCCTAGGTTATTAGCGAGTGCGTCTCGTGACAGATTGATTCACGTTTTTAGCGTCGATCAAGGATACAATTTCTTGCAGACGCTCGACGATCATAGTTCTTCCATTACTGCAGTCAGATTTTTTAATCAATTAAATCAGATTAATCAGATACAGATGGTGTCCTGCGGCGCAGATAAAAGTATTATTTTTAGGCAATTGCAATCGGTGAGTAATCCAACAGTGTTCGATAACACTATTGTTCAATAAAAAATGCACAAGAACAAAGATGATCGTTTTCCATAATCTTTTAGTCACTGAATCTGATTCTGTTTAACGAATTACTCTGTCGTATTACCATTTTGAAAAATTTGCAATTAAAGTTATAAAAAAGAGCTATTTTAATGTATTTTGACATATTACATATGATATGTGACGCGTCGAAAAAGTTTTATCGTAATCAAAATTAAATATGATGTCAGAACTTTCAAGTCTTAAAATAAATTAAACTTTTGAGCGTGAATCATGTTTATTACGTCATGAAATTAATATGTCGTTTTATAAATATTATAAATTAATAAAATTGCTCAAAAATGATTTCTTAGAGATTTTTAAAACCAAAATTTTCGAATTTTTAGTCAATATTACAAAATTTATTGGAACGAATTAAAAATGGTTTTGAATCTTACAAAATTTTAAAGTATTTTATGAAACAAATACGATCATTACTTATAAATAACTGTAGAGATACGAATACGTACGAAAATTTGAAATTAAAATTCCTAAATTTTCTTTTAAGAATTCAATATAAAAAACTAAATATAAAAATTCAATGTAAAAATTATATATTTTTACGCTATATACATATATAAATATATTGAATAGAGGACCCCGTTCCGATGACTTTTACCTTAACATATGTTGTATACATTTAATTTGTCAACTTTATTTGTTAATAACTTTTTAACGAAGGGCAAGCGACGGCTAAAACTTTCTGAAGGTCACTTAGGGTCATAACCTTGACAACATATGTACGTCAAGATCAAGGTCATTGGAGGGGAGTCGCCTATTCAGTATATTTACTCAATGTTTTTTATAGAATTTAAATTAAAATATACTTATTTAGTGAGAATAGCATCGACGAAGTATAAATATGAAAATAGCCAATGTTGGTCTTGCAATAGTCTGCAATGGATGTTGATACCCAATAATTTTATGAATTTTACAATCTTCTGTTCATGTCAGGATCCTAAAGTATTATTTTCGTAATAACTTCTTTACAGTTTTTTCGGGAAGGGAGGGGTCATATACATACTTGTTAACAAATTATTAAATTGTTCGTCATCTTAATTTTTAAATTATTTATTGTGACTTTATGTAATGCAAGGATTACGTTTCAATTTCAAGATCGATGAATATGCAGTTCATATTATTTATATCTAAAATATATTTCTTATTCTGTAAATTCTACAATATAAGTTATACGAACTGCATATTCATCGGTCTTGAAACATAATCTTTACATCTACAGTGTAGATCACTTTGATCAATTTTTAATATAGTGTTGTATATAAAAAGGTCTTATTACAAATTTCTAATTTTTTTATGTTATAGCTATCCAAATTTTAATAATATTTACCCAAATATTGGACTTTTTTCTAATTTGACATTTTTGAAAACCTGTAGAAAAACTGGGAGGCAAACATCTCAAATTTGTTGTTATTTTTATATTTATCTCACTGTTCATATAAAAAAATTGATTAATGTATTTTATCTCCTTCGTAAAATTTTGGCTTAAATTGAGAAAAATATAAAACTAATATCTCAGAAAGAATCTAAAATAATAAAAACTTAACTTTCGGGAAAAAATTGTAATTACCTAAAAGAAAGTACATTTTAAACTGAAAAGAATGGCTTTTGATTATTTAAATGCGATAAATAGAATAAAAGTTACAGTTATTAACGTAAATGCTTGAAAATTGAAAAATCACTTTACGCCGCAGACTTAAAATGGCCGTCGCAGCCAAAGGTAAGGTTAGAAAGTTTTTTTTTTTTTAATAGATTTTAAACTCTGAAATATAGATAAATAAGTGATTGCAATATCAAAATTTTTTAAAATTCTGAAGCAACCAATTAACTCTAAATTAGTTTAAATGCTGTGGAATAATCTATAATAATTTAAACTAGACCGCTTAAAGTGTATTCACACAAATAAATAAAGAAGCATCAACTGTCGCAGTTGGATTTTTGGTGCCTAATTTCTTTCCCACACAAATTTCTTCGCAAATTTTTCAATATCGTGACATGATAGAACAATTTAATAAACGGAATTCAGTGAAAAATTTGAGAAACGATTATCCTTATTCTTATGTTCAAAAAAGTAATTTTTGAACAATGTAATCACAGTTATTCTACAAAAAATATGATTTTTTTCTTATATTTTTAGACACCAGGTGGTATGCCGCAATTTGCTAGAGGCCGCAATGCGCAAGGAAAAACTACTCTATACGATATGGAAGTTGATTCCGGACAGAAGCACGTATTAACTGCCTGTCAAGATAGGAATATTCGAGTTTACAATGTTACCACGGGTAAACACAGCAAGACTTTCAAAGGTTCCGTTAGTGACGACGGCTCACTGATTAAAGTCGTTCTAGGTGAGATAAATAATTTACAGCACATCCCGAATTGCTGTTCTATTATAATACTGAAAAATCTTTTAATAGTGATATCTGAAGAGTTTAATGATTCACATAAAAGGGTGTATGTATATCGTGCGCGCGTTCTTCAAATAATTATATATATTATATACATTAATATATTAATTGTAATTTAATTTAAATTTCTCTGTTTTTTTTACACATCTTAAAATCTTCTTTAAGTATTAGTGTCTTTTTGTGGACATTTACTATCTACTTCATTAAATTAACAATTGATTAAGTTTAAATAGGCTAATAAGAGTAACCGCGGTTGTTGGTGCGTGATATTGTAACAATTTTATTATCTTCACATAAGAAACGTAGGACGTTTCGATTTAGTTTTGAGTCATCCTCAGCTACAAATTTTTTCTTTCCTGAACGAAAATACATGAGTCTCTTAAGCGGGATGCTCCCAGGCCGGGCAATCCATCGGTTTGAAACCAAGGACAATTTACAGCTGGTTGAAACACCAGTGAACCATTTCCTTTATAGGAGAATTAATTTACGGTGACTGTATTAAACATTATACACTGTGTTTAATGTTCACTGGTGTTTCAACCAGTTGTAAATTGTCCTTGGTTTCAAACCGATGGATTGCCCGGCCTGGGAGCATCCCGCTTAAGAGACTCATGTATTTTCGTTCAGGAAAGAAAAAATTTGTAGCTGAGGATGACTCAAAACTAAGTCGAAACGTTCTACGTTTCTTATGTGAAGATAATAAAATTGTCACAATATCACGCACCAACAACCGCGGTTACTCTTATTAGCCTATTTAAACTTAATTAACAATTTCGAGAGTACCACACTTCGGTGTTTTTATTTTTTATTTTCACTAAATTAAATTTTGCATTTGTAACTATAAATATATAATTGGATAAACCGTCTTTAAGCACATCTACATATTGCTACTGTTGAAATTGTTTTCTTTATTGTTACTTCTTTATTCTCACTGAATAGAGTAAATTTCTAGATCTTTATTAAACCTATGAGTATTTAATAAATACTAAGAGTAATAATTAGTTAATAACAAAGAATTTTAAAAATAGTATATACAAGGTGTCCCAAAAAGCTCATATTTCCTCTTAAGAGCGGATTCTTTGGAACATTGTAAGAAAAAATCCTAATACGAAAATGTCGAGGGTATAATGGTTTTCAAATTATTCGTGATTAAAGTTTACGAATCACAAAGCTGACATTTCACGCGCTCAGGCATGGTGACATGACAAGGGGTAAAGGTACCACAAGGGTACCTCTTGACATTGAGGTTGACATATAAATACGCAGTGACATTTTTATTAAGAAATGATTTCCATAGGAAATATATTTGTACCTTACATATGCATATTTTATGATTTTTGTTTTCAACAAAATATCAATTCAATAACAAGATATTACAATAGCCGTTGGGTTAGCTGTCAAACATATTATCAACATATTCAATCCTTTTCATATCAACATAAATTATCGATATATTATCATAAAAGTTCTTATCATATTAGCATAGTAATAAATTTATTTTGACAGCTGACCCAACGGGTATCGTAACATCTTGTTATTGAATTGATATTTTGTTGAAAACATTAATTATGCATATGTAATGTACAAATGATTCCTATAGAAATAATTTTTTAATAACAATGTCACAGTGTATTTATATGACAATCTCAATATCAAGAGGTATGTATCCTTGTGGTACCTTCGCTCCTTGTCATGTCACTATGACTGAGCGTGCATATGTCAGCTGTGTGATTTATAAACTTTAATCGCGAATAATTTGAAAACCATTATATTCTCGACATTTTCGTATTAGGATTTTTTTTCTAAAATGTTCCAAAGAATCTGCTCTTAAGAGGGAATATGAGCTTTTTGGGACACTCTGTATATATAATTGAAAATACTATATGTACAATAAAAAACATTAATACAACACCAATTATTGTGAAAAGTTTTCAGAAGTTTTTAATTTTTTGCATTTTATGTGCAACAATTCTGGAAGGATTCTGCAAAGTATCATATGAAATATTGTAATAGAAATGTTTTTAAAATCTATGCAAAAAATTTGATAATATACAAAAGTAGAACAAAAAATTATCATGACATCAAAATAATGTCAAAATGGTTCCAAAATAATTAAAAGTAGCTTTTCGATCAATCATGATTTATCTTTATGTTATTTTGATATTATTGTGGTTCGTTCTATTTTTTGAATATGGCTTTGTGGCAATATGAGAGTAACAGATTGATACAATTATATTTTTACATTTTGTATAATTGGATTATACAAGAGAATGGCAATAATTATACTAATGAATTAGTTATAATAGTACGCGCTTTAAATAGCAAATAGCATTTGCCTTAATGTTTTAAGATTGTTTTTTTTTTTAATTTAGATTCTATACTAATAAGGTATTAATTATTACAGTAAAACTTCCATATTGGTAATACATCGATATAGTGGAACAACTTCTCTATTAACATTTTATTTACTCCTTTTTATATTAATGATATAGGTAGGGGAGAGAGGGGCTATTCGTTGCCGTTTTTTTTCTTTTGCGTCTTCTGAGTCCTGTATTCGTTTAAAAAAAAAAGTTGGACGGTTTGAAAGGTTGAACCTTCCTCTTCACAATGCCGTTATAGATAAAACACGGAAATATACTTCCTTTGAACTACATATAAAAATGTCGACCAGTGCCAAGTTTTTCGAATAGCCCCAAGCCCGGGGTAACTCGTAACCAGTCCGGGAATATTCTGAAATTTGTGTTTTAAGATGAAAAAAATGTAAAAAAACTGTTGTTAAGACTTTGTTTTACTAAAATAAAAATATATAGTATTATAAAGAAATGTTACATACAAAAAAAAATACAAATAGAGAGTGTGACAGATTTCCTAACCTATAAGCGTCATTCTTTAACGTTTTATAACTTTTTACCTTAAGAGCAACGATTTTTCATTCATATTCATGTTCTATATATTAAAATACACAATATTATCAAGTTTGAACTAAATCAATGAAGAACTGTTTCCTTCAGTTTATCTCAATGCTTAACGTGCGTAACGTAGGTTAGGGTTACCCATAAGGCGCTGCAATCAGTATTACGAATAACCCCAGTGTTCGGTATTACGAATAACCCCGAAATCAACTGTGGGCATTTTTGCGTATGATCGACAAAAATAGACATCACACAGCAAAAAATAAACACGAAATGTTTCAAATACATTCAACTGGACACGATACATTCAAAGTTTTCAAAAAGAATCTTATTTATCTTACTTAAATTTTGAAGAAATGCTGACTGCTCATAATCTACTTCGACCGTCGCAAAACACATTTTTTACTGCCACGACTTCAATATGACGCCGTCGCCAACGAAACTTTATTANACGAAACTTTATTAGCAACGTCGTTACATTAGGACGCGTTTACAGTATTTAAAGTAAATTTTTAACACATACCCATACAAAGATATTTCCATTTTTACGAATCCCCCCCCCCCTAACGAATTGCCCCGGCTCCCCTATGTAAAACAAAAATATCAAGCGCATGATCAAAATGTTTTCCATTGTTTATGAGTGTGACGCTCATGAAATCAATTGATGCTGATATAAAACGTAATTTTAGGCAAAACTATTTAACGCTTCCAAAATAAGACAGAATAGAGAAAAATTAAAATTTTTTGAGCATTGTAAAATTTTGAATATTTTGAAATTAATGAAATGCGAAAGAAAATAAAAACAGTAATTCTGACATAAAAATCGATATGTAAAATAATATATCTAATAAAATAAAATTATAATACGAAATATGGACAAAAATTTCATGCACTTGTTCGTGAGCTCCAAAAATCTAATTTCAATTATTTTGGAACGGAAATGTTGTCACCCTCGAAGTTCTCTTTCTCTAATTAAATATGCTTAACCCAATGCTTCTTTCATTGTTGAAAACAGTATTATACAGGGTGACCCATTTTAATCCGACTACGCAAATAACTCCGAAAGTATAGGTGATAGCGAAAATTAATTCCTACAAAAGTTGTAGGGCTCGAAAAATCTATTTACTAATCTTATCAATTTGACCTTGGGTGGTATTGCTAAGATCAGATCAAGGCCACGTGGATTGTTTTAAATAGAATATCTTATTTTTGATTCCAGAATCTAATAGCTGCTGTTAGGAGCTTTTGAAAACACTACAATAAAGTTATTTTTCCTCAAGTACTTTTCAAGTTATGAGGCTTGAAAGTTACAGCATAATAGCTTTCAAGCCTCACAACTTAGAAAGTACTTAATGAAAAATAACTTCCTTATAATGTTTTAAAAAGTTCTCGAAATCCACTATAATAAAATGCAATAAAAAAATTGCAATTTCTATCTAAAAATTTAAAAATGATTTTAATAATTTCTGAAATAATAAAAGGTATCAGTACTTCCCTAACACCCTATATTTTTTATTGCATTTTCTTGTAGTCGATCTCGAGAACTTTTCAAAACACTATAAGAAAGTTATTTTTTATTAAGTACTTTCCGAGTTGTGAGGCTTGAAAGCTACAGTATGCTGTAACTTTCAAGCCTCATAACTCGAAAAGTACTTGAGGAAAAATAACTTTATTGTAGTGTTTTGAAAAACTCTTGACACTAGCTATTAGATTCTGGAATCAAAAATAAGGTATTCTATTTTTAAAAAATCGACGTGGCCTTGATGTGATCTTGGCAATGCCATCCAAGGTCAAATTGATAAGATTAGTAAATAGATCTTTTTGAGTCCTACAACTTTTGTAGGGGTTATTTTTCACTATCACCTATACCTTCGGAGTTATTTGCGTGGTCGGATTAAAATGAGTCGCCCTGTATATTCTTTCGAAATTAAGCCTTTCAAGAGCCTTGTCACGTTTGATTCTTTCTATATCCAAAATATTCACACCGCATAATCGTTTTTACCTTGGGGAACAAAAAAAAGTTGCAGGAAACTAAATCAAGCAAATAGGGAGGGTGGTCCATGGTATTTATGTTGTTTTTGGCGAAAAACTCACAATGAGCGCCGAGTGGACATGATGCAAGATACAGTACTTTTCCATCCACAATTTAGGTTATGTACGTTGCACACGTTCACGCAGACGTTTCAAAAATATTCGCTTTTAACACGTCCTTCAACGTTGTGCGATACCCTGGCGCCATTGGTTCCTGTCATCCCAGTCTCCCTCTTGTAGCTCTCTCGCGCTCATCACCCTTCTCACCTCCTGTATCCAATTCTTTCTCGGCCTTCCTCTCCCCTGCGGGTTCCAGTTCAGGATCTTTTGTAATAGTCTCCTCACCCATTCTTCTTACGTGCCCGTACCATTTTAACTGTAGGTTTTCAATATCGTCTATTAAAGTCTTCTGCCTTCTCATCTGTTCTCTAATTGTTTCGTTTCGTATTCTTTTCAATCTCGATATTCTCACCGATCTTCTTATAGCATCCATCTGTACTGCAAGTATTTTCCTTTTATTGCTTTCTGTTATTCGCCATGTTTCAGCCCCATATATCAAGTTGCTTTTACCGCGTCGTATATCCTCAGTTTTTTGCTCTTTCCTATTTCGTTGCTCCACAATATGCCAATTATACATCGTATTATGTTCCTGGATTTTACTATTCTCGAGTGAATTTCTTTATCGTCTTTCCCAGTTTTGAATGTTACTTCTAAATATTTATATTTCTTACAGCTTTCAATGTTGTACTGATTTAGCTTAAGGCTCCTGGCGCCTCAGCCGAGAACTCCGCGTTGACGGTAGCGACATTCCGTCGCGGACAAAATTAAAACTAATAGACAATGAAAAGCGACGTGTTGACGACAAAATTTTGTCGCACATGCCATTTCGTTATTAAGTGCTTAATTGTGAAAATGTGACTTGTCTCGTATTTATGAAGTTCGTAAAAATGGGTCAAGACTAAAGACATCTTCGAATTTTGTACGTAAAAGCATATTTCTCCCTCTTTTCAGCAGCTTTTCAAACTGCATGTTTTCTTGCCTGAATAGGCTTGATTTTATGGGCCTTTCACGACTATTTACTGACTGTTAGGCGGAAAAAGGATAGTCTTGACCCATTTTTACAAGTGTTTTAAAACCATCTGATTAGTCTGTTTCATCCAAATTGGCTTTATTTACAAATGGGACGTGCGACAAAATTATGTGTCATTTCACGCAATTTCACGTTTCTGACAACTTCAATATGGCCGCGGCGAGTAGACAGGAACCTTAATATCAGTTTGGTCGGATCCTACGCACAGATATTTGGTTTTTTCGATGTTTATTTCTAGCCCCCACTCTTCATATTCTTCTTTAAGTTTACGTGTCATATATTCTAGGTCTTCTTTACCCCCTGCGCAGACCACCTGATCGTCTGCAAACTGCAATGTGTATAAGCAGCTATTGTCCGTTATTCCCATACCTTTGTATTTCTTTTTCTACTGTTTTAAAACTTGGATCACGTATATTTTAAAGAGGGTTGGAGAGATACAACAACCCTGCCGCAGTCCTTTTGTTACTGCAAAAGGACCCAACAGTTTGTTTCCAATTTTTACTGCGGAGAGTAGTGAGTCCTTGTACAACTGTTGTATTGCTACGACTAGTGTATGGTTTAGGTACGTTTGTTGTAATGCCTTCCATAATTCTATCACAGAAACATTGTCATAAGTTTTTTGCAGATCAACAGAAGATGCACACCTCCTTTCTTACCAGTTTCTTTTCAATCAACATTTTTAGAAAATATTATCAATGCAAGATCTTTCTGCCCTAAACCCAACTTTGTTCTTCTTCTTGATTTTTATACTCTTCTTCAATTAGATCTCTTATTATTCTCTTGTACACCCTGCTAACTGTATTTGTAACCGAAATTCCTCTGTAATTTGTGCATTGTTTTTGTCTCCCTTTTTAATAAATCGACGTTATATGTGCTAGTTTCTATTCGTCTGGTGGTTTTTCTCCATTAATACACTTGTTAAAGGCATACGCTAGGATGTTAAACAGATCGTCCGATGCATACTTAAAAAGTTCTGCGGTTATCCTTGATGGTCCCGGAGCCGTTTTTTAGTTGATTTACTACTTTCTTTATTCTATTTATTGTAACATTTATTTCTTCCCCTCGTACTCCAATTCTTTCATCTTATTCATTTTTCATATACTGCAATCTACTTTTTTTTAATAACTCTTGATAGTATTTATTCCATTGACTAGTATTTAGGGTTGGGTAAGTTAATAANTTTTAAACTAAATTAAGTTAAAGTTAATGGCACATAAAATTAATTTAGTTACGTTAAAAGTTATATGAATAAAAAATTAACTAAGTTAAAGTTACGTCAAGATTAAATTAATTTAAGTTAAAATAAAAGTTAATTTTGAAAATCATTATTTATATAAAATTATTATAGAACATCGTAATTTTTTAGAATTGCATTATTATAAATAACAAAACAATTATAATATAGATTATCAAATAAATTTTGTTTTATTTATAATTTCAATTTATATGAAATAAAAAAGAAATAATGTTTATTATATAAACATGTATTCTTTTACAATTTTTACATTTTACATGATTAAATTCTTAAAAATATGATCTTACGTATAATATAAAATATAACCTTACATATGATATATCGATAAAATA
>QKQZ01006170.1:0-15464 GCA_003595255.1 Solenopsis fugax | reverse complement strand
AAAAAACATTATTGATGTAAAAAGCACGTTGCAAAAATCAATTTTGCAACCAATTGTTATAAATAAATTATTAAAAATTGACTGTAGAGGAAAATTGATTGCACCAATCGATTCTACAGGAAAAATTACTAAAGAAAATTATATAACGCTTTCTTAATGGTTATAGTTGTTATAATTGTTATAAACAAAATTAGTTGCAAAATAGATTTTTGCAACGTGGTTTTTATGTCAATAATGTGTTTTTACGTTCTGGTCCTATTTTTAATTGTTATTTTTTGGCTATCTTTACTTGTCTGGACATGCACTGATAAAAAAATTTACTAAAAACAAAACTCGACTCAGGAGTTTTCCACGAGCATTTTTTCTTTTATTACTAACAGATGCATGCAGATATTCCTGTTCGCACAGACCGACCTAACAATAAGATTCTCGCTTAGCAACAACGCAGTTATTCGGTGGACATGGATATGAGGATAACACATAGATATCCAGTGGATATCATCTGTAGACATTCGGTGGATATGGATATGTAGAGAACACGTAGATATCCTGCGGATATCTTCCGTAGATATTCGGTGGATGTAGATATGTGGACAACATGTGGATATCCACTGCATTTCTTCCGTAACTATTCAATGGAAATGAATATGTAGACCACACGTAGATATCCAATGGTTATCCTCCGTAGTTATTCGGTAGACATGGTTATGTGGATAACACGTGGATATCCATTAGACATCTTCTGTAGATATTTGGTGGATATGGATATGTGGACAACACGTAGATATCCATTAGACATCTTCTGTAGATATTTGGTCGATATGGATATGTGGACAATACGTGGATATCCAGTGGATATCTTCCTTATATATTTGGTGGATATGGAATGTGGGCAATCTATTTTACATATCTATTAAATATCCATAACAAATATGGATGTTTCATAGATATCTATTAAATATCTATTGGATATTTTGTTCTGTGTGGGTAGTTAAAAGAATAAAGAAAAAGAAGATGTAAGACAAAATAGTAATAGATAATAAAAACGCTCGTATTAATGTTAAAAAACAAATTTAAAAACTGGTCGAGATTACAAGCCAAACAATTCTGGATGTTGATTAAACTTTTATTCCGATCACAATCATAAATAAACGCAAATAATTCGGTACGTTGCGGCTATACTTAGCCTTCCTCAGCCGATATAAATTACTTATAAAATAAACATGTTAAAAATTTTTGAACCGAGCGAAAAAACGAAAGAAATACAAAACTACAGCCGTTCGATACGCAGTTCTATAGAGATTTTTGTTGCTACATCGTTGCTCACGTATCCTGCTACTACTGCTGTAGATGGAAGACCAGTGACACCTCCAAACGATGTTTTCATTGTGCACATAGATTCGCTAATCCGTCTCTTCGTTTATTGGTAATGTAAGAGAGACGCCAAGATCCGAACACTCAAGTAATTACATGATGAACACAGCACTAACGTGGATTCATATGTAACACTCGATAACGGTAATTATAATTCNTGCGCGATAAAAGGAGAAATAAAATTATAAATAAAATAATACATCTCACTACCGCACCCGATAAATCGAACTTACTGTGATGTACATCGTAAATAACAGAGCAGTTATGTGAGCACACACTATCGGCCAACGATCTTACTGCCGTAACAGACAAAGTACAAATGAGGCAGAGCGGTAAACGAAACTGATATTATGTATCTTTACTTGTTTTTGACCGAGTCAAGCAAATGAAAATATGTATCGTGTAGAAATTCTGTATCCTTTTGTGAGTTTATTCAGTTAGTTTGCTGTTTAATGTATATCATTTCTGAAATTAATCTTTTTTTAAAGTTTGGTTCTGAGTCGAGAATTTTTATTTTTTTCCAGTCAAAAGTATGGTCATAGTCTCTCTTACATTATCAACGAAGGGACGGATTAGCGAGTGCACAATGAAAGCATCGTCTGGAGGTGTCACCGGTCCTCCATCTATAGCAGTAGTAGCAGGATACGTGAGCAACGATGTAACAACAAAAAACTCTATAGAACTGCGTATCGAACGGCTGTAGTTTTGTATTTCTTTCGTTTTTTCGCTCAGTTCAAAAATTTTTAACATGTTTAATTTATAAGTAATTTATATGGCTGAGGAAGGTTAACAAGTATAGCCGAAACGTACCGAATTATTTGCGTTTATTTATGATTGTAATCGGAATAAAAGTTTAATCAACATCCAGAATTGTTTAATCTCGACCAATTTTTAAATTTATGTTTTGTAAGACAAAATGTTTCAATAACAAACGATGAAATAACTGAGAAAAGTTATTTAAGTTTATATTTTGTAATTCAATTAATATAGTTATTGCATCTAATTGTATATTGATTATTGTGTAATACATACAAATTAAAAAAGCATTTATAATACTGTATGCTAAAATATATTTATAACAATACTTTATAATCATTTTTTAAAACAATCTTTTAAGGTAAAAAACATGCTTAATACTATTTTCCACTACTTTAAAAAACCATCAGCATTTGTGTTTGTAACAATAGACATATATTGTTATTTGAAAAATATGTGTCATTAAATCCTACATATTAAAAAAAAATTTTTATGATTGCCTTTGTTATTATATTTTGATTTTACAATTATGATATTTTATTATATCTTGATTTTATCCTCGTTCACTAATTACTGACAAAAATTGCGAAAAAATCGACAATGGCTTTGATGCTGTCACAAGACTCATTAAGATACAATAAACAAGATAAAAAAACAAAATGAAACAACACAACATTGCGTAAAGCCTTAATTTTGTGTAGTTTTTCAATCAGATCGCAGGACTGAAAAGCTGTATATTTATATTACAATTAAAATTTTAACTTTTAGACAATTTTAATACTTACAGAAAAGATTTTATTTCATTAAAATTTAAAATATTTTAATTTATAAGTTAAACTTTATTCCTTATTCTTCAAAAAATTCAACTTTGATTGAAATTAAAATAAAATTCTATTCTAATTTCTAAATAAATAAATTAAATAAAAAGTAAAAAATTTCTAGATGAAATATCTATTTTTAAAGTATCAAATTAAGTGCGTAAAATTTCATATAAAAATATTGTTAAATTTTATTAGCGGAGAAAAGGATAATATAGTACTCATTTTCATTTTATTGAATAATTTTGTTTATAATCAATATTTTATATTGAAACTCGAACGATTACATTCGTCAAAGTACTGCTTAACAGATTCTAGACTCAAATGAAATATTTATTACTTAGGACGTGATTTATAAAAATGTAACACACTGCATAATCGGTGGAAGAAAAAAAATGGTGATAATATGACTAGCCCAAACATAATTTTTAAAAATTGGTTTAGTTTAAGAAATACACGGTATTTGTTACAAAGTTATATATCATTAATTTTCCATTGGTTAGATTTTTCTGCTTTAGAATTTTTTTGTGTTCAGAAACTTTAAAGATATCATTAGAAATATCCGTGTTCAATATTAAATAACCTAAAATATCTCTAATATTTCTAAACACCGCCTTTTAGAGTAACAATCGATTTATTGAAGAAATATTTCGCTATGAAATCTTCTCTAAAAACAGTAGAAGTAAAAACCTATATTAACAAAATCCCATGTGATTGTTAACTTTGCATAACTTGAATGTGTACAGATAAATAAAAAGTTAAATAACAAAAAACAACTAGTGATATTCATATATTCGTGTGATAATACACTTAAGTTTAAAAACAATAAGGAAGTATGTGTAATTAAATGCTAAAATGTATCTTGAAAAAGTTTTGAAGTGCTCAAAAGTAAAAATGTTTTATAACAATTGTTAGCTATTGTGTATTGGCATATTAGCGGCACTAAACGGCGAGCTATTAAACAAATAAATTAATAAGCAATTGTTAGAATTCGTCACCTAATAACGGAGATAATGGAGATATACGTAGCCGTCCATTATAGCCATAATATTCTCTTCTCCTGTAATACTTATTAGCACATGTATTTCAAGATATAATTTTAATTAATAAAGCAGTTAAATATTTACAATTGTTTTAATATTAATTACAGCAACTACATGCAACATCTGTTAATATTTCAACGGCTATTCATGTTTACTTTTATGCAATTTCGATGTGGTATGTATACGATTATAACAAAATCTAATTAGTATTTTTATTACATAGAATATACTTAAAAATAATATGATAAGATTAAAGAATAAAAATGAATAAACATCGAAAAGGTTTTGTTCCACCCAGCTCTGAGATCTAAGCGGCGTTGCTAAACTTCCATTTGGATGACGGACACTGTATTCGATACTCCAAATAGCTAATTCTAACGGTGGTATTGGCCGATCCCGAAATTCACTTGATAATCGTTTCATGTTTTCTGTATAACTGCATCAAAGATGTTTTAGTATTAATAATTTAATACAAACTTACATATCTTTATTATAAAAAAGCTATTATATGACAAGGTACATAAACAGGAAAACCAAATTTTTTAATTATTTTATGAGCAATTGTTTTAACAGAAATTTTTGAACCGACTGTAGGTATACTGTGAATGTTCAGACATTTTAAAAAATTATACTGTTAATTTAAAGCTTAAATAATAAAAATTAAATATTAAAGCTTAAATAATAACTGTGATATTAAAACGTAGCTGAAGTAGAATACCTTTTATTGTAAAGTATTTCTTGAAATGCGTGTGATATAGTCTGTAGAGACAAAGTTTTAACATCCAAAAATAATGCAACGCCTTTTGACAATAATATTTGTGTATTGGATTTTTGATCCATGAAGAAAGGCGTTACGATCATTGGTATACCTTTCCAAACGGCTTCTTGTGTGCTGAGAAGACCACCATGTGTCCAGATTGCTCTTACATTTTTATGAGCTAAACATAAAAATTGATTATAATATGGAAATTTTAACTCTTAACTTATAATTATGAAAATCTTATATTAATGTAAACATTTCATTAATTGCAAATTTCCCGATTTAATTAATAAAATGTATTTTTAATTAACAATTAGGTCACCTGTGAATTATTTTAAAAAACGGGTTCTTTTATTGACTTTATGATATTATTATGAAGAGACTATTAAAAGCCAATTTCAATTTTTATTTATAATTAAAAATTAAAGTTAACTCAGATATGAAGAATTTTAAAGAAAACAAAATCATTTAAATATTACTATGAGATAAAGATATAAATTTAATGCAAGAATAATTAATTTCCTCATATAATATTTATTTTTAAAATAAAATTAGTATGCATGACTATAACAGAGGGCTCCGTTTTTAGACTTCTTTTCTGTTGTTTGAATAAAATTTATCATTTCCTATGTATTTTTGCGCGCTGAACATGAATTCGGCAAGCAAATTGCTCTATCACGTCAGATTTTTGAGAAAAATGAGGTTAAATGTGTTAGTCGTGACGTACGTAACTACACAGAGATTAAATCGGTAAAAAAAACGTATGGTGTTAAAAAAAAAATCCATTTTAAAGGTAAAAGTTGACACTTTAAGATGGCGTAAGCGGAAGTAGATAAAAAATTTACTTTGTTAGCAAAAAAATCACGAATATGTCAAAAAACGACGTTTTTAACCATACTTTTTTCAAAAACCTGACGTGATTGAGTAATGTACTTGCCGGATTCGTGTTCAGCGCGCAAAAATACATAGGAAATGATAAATTTTCTTCAAACAAAAAACCACGGAGCCCTGTGTAATTAGTTATGCAAAAAACATTTAATTTATAAAATGTTTATATGACGATACTTTTGTATGTACCTGCCGCGAAATTATCATGCACTGGAATGGTAATATAATTATATTAATAACATAACAATTTCATTTGATAATACGTGTATGTAAACCTAAGTGATTAAAAAATTCAGTCTAATGAATTCTTTTTAAGAGAATTAAGTAAACAATTATATTATCATCTAAATTTAAATTTTATATATTTTATTCAAATTGTTAAAAGGAAATCTTAAATCATAAACTCAATTATAAAAATTTTCACATTAATAAGCCCCGACAACAACCTGCGCACAGTCTGCGCACAGAGTGGCAGGAAATTCTATTATATTTTAGTAAAATCACAGCCATTCGTGTCTGAATTAAGCTCAGGATCTGTTGAAAAAGTCTGCTAACATATCTATTATATCAACGGATTGGCGACAGAAACCGAATAGAATTTTTTAACGCATGCGGGTAATCTGACAGCACACTAACAGCAAAAAACGAGCTCAAGCTGCAAATCCTGTTCAATTTCTGCCGCCAATCTGCTTAACTAACATGTCAACAAGCTTCATTTTATTTTCGATGGCACTTTGCTGATATTATCAGATATTTCATATTATGTGTGAAATTTGTGACCTTTTTGTCATAAAAAATTGGTCTGTTTAATATCTGCTCTACAGGTTTTGCCATCTAAGAAAAAGTAACAAAATAGCTGATTAATAAAATTATGAGGGGAAATATACAGTCACAATGTACATATATATTATATATATTGTATATATGTATGTATGTATGTATGTATATATATATGTATGTATTATATATGTACATATATACATATATACATAACACTGTGGAAAAAATTATTAAATTTATTAAATATTTATTCGAATAGTAATAATAAGATATTTATTAAATTTAAATATAATATATATTTATTTAATACAAAAATCACTAATGTAAGTATTATTTTTTCTTGTAGAATAAATATTTATGTACGTAAGTAAATATTTCATTAACTTACATAGAACATCGTTTTGTGGAATCCATTTTACAATCATTAAATTGTCTGGTATTTCAAATGGCACTTCAATATCCAACTTCCATATCACTCGTTGCTTCAGTTTCGACACAGCCAGTATAACAGCCTTGATCTTGTCTAGACCGACAAATTTCCATTTTACATTTGTTCCTAATGATATTATGATAGTGCCACTCGTTGCTCCATCAAGAAACATACGTATATCCTGTAAAATAGTTAATTTTATGTTTCGAAAACATGTAAGCATACGTATCTTATTGCTAAAACAACTAACAAGGGAACTTCGCGAAGTGTGAAATTCTGATTTTATTGAAACTTTATACACATACACGTTACGTAAATAAATGAATTTAGAAAATATCTAAAAAGTTTTTTAAAAAAAATTACCTCTATTTACGGACATCAATAATATTTTTAAAAAGTTTTTAAAAATTAAAAATTTCTTTTACAATTGATTTTAAAAAATATTGATGTGGATGGATAAAGATAATTTTATTGTAAAAACTTTTGTATAAATCATTTTTTTATATTTTTTATAATTTTTGAGATTTTCAAGCTTTCGAAGAAAACTGAAAATCGTTTTACATATAAAGGATGATTTCACTTTTTAAAACCGTTTCTGGACCGCAACTAATCCCAGCAAACACAGAATATTGCAGCAACATTGCTGCAATGTTGCTGCAATATTCTGTGTTTGCTGGGATATTTTCTAAATTCATCTATTTACATATATGTGAACAACGTTTCATTACAATTCAAAATTTGACACTTCGCAAGGTTCTCTTGTATTTAACATAAAGTATACATATGTATATTCTCTTAGAATATTCCTTAAAATATAGATTTTTCTTGCTAATATTCTTACATTTGCTAATTTTTACTAATTCTCAAATAAAGATAACAGTTACTCTTACCTCGGGAAGAGTTACAACTACTTCGCCAGCAATCGGTTGCACAGTCTGGGCATTCAATCCTGCAATTTCCAGACCGTTTGGTGGCAAGGGAATCCCAGGCTCAAATGTAGAATGAGTGTTAATTAATACAATATTAATACTGTCTTTTTCTATTTCATGTAATGGCCTGATCGCGTGGCCTATAAATTCCTCAGAAAGCCGTTGAATAATTGGCAAGTAATAGTAATATCGTATGACATCATTCGAAATATAATAGAGGGCATTCCATGTTTTCTGCCATAAACTTATGGGTTTTGTAAGACTTGCAGGATAAGGTCGAACAGATGGATAATTTGGCCCACCGATATAATCTTTGAGCCAAGGCGCAGGGCCAAACGGAACATATCCTACTATGGGTGGTTTATTTTTAGCAACCTGAAAAACAATACCTATGCAGTAAGACAATAGGAAAAACTAAAACTAAACAATAACATAATAAGAAAAGGTCAACTATAGAGAGCAGACAACCGATGTTATTTATATATAATTGATAGTTTATTTAATTACAGGGCGTTTCAGTTTTACTTAACCATTTCAGCCCAAATTTTTAAACAATTCTCGAATTTATCTCTACATTACTTAAATGATATAATCAATATAAAATTTGAACAGGCATGACAAAATGACACAAGGTCCATGAAAAAGATATAACCGTAGTAAAGTAAATTAATTATTATATTAATAAACATGACAAATAACATAAGGTCAATGAAATTATCTTTAAAGATATAACCACAATTTACTTTACTGCGATTATATCTTTTAAGATAATTTCATGGATCTTATATCATTTGTCATGTCTGTTCAATTTTATATCGATTATATCATTTAAGCAATATAGAGATAAATTCGAGAATTGTTTAAAAATTTGGACTGAAGATGATTAAGTAAAACCGAAACGTCCCTTTAATTAAATAAACTATCAATTATATGTAAATAACATCGGTTGTCTGCTCGCTATAGTTGACCTTTTCTTATTATATTATTGCTTTTGCTAAGTCGAGCTAGATATTGTTTTTAATTTGTAAAAATAAACAGTTATTTTGTAATAAGTGAACAAAATGAAATAAATGAAGCACAGTAGAAAAAGCCAATCAATTTGTTTAGTAGTTAATAAAATTATACAAACAAAAATAATACAAGGTTTAAAGAAATAATTGCATCACCTCTTGTAAGCATGTAAAGTTGGTAAAAGTAAATGAAAAAAGTTTTTTTAACATTTTACAAAGTTCTAATTATTAATGATAAATTAATTAATAAAAATCTATGTATTATTCGCGTCTGAGTGAGTCAGCGAAAAGAGACAGTCTAACATTTACATGCATTTACTGCTATAGGCACAAAATATTTGGAAGTGTTAATGGTACAATTTATTATATTATAATTTATACATATACGCTCCTCTTTTCTGCATAGCTAATGTTGTTTGCAAATGTTGAAAAATAATTAATTTTACAAAAGTATTATTGATGAGGATAAATAGAAAGGTAATTTTATTGTAAAACTTATAAAACTTTTTTAATATCTTGAATAATTTTTTAAATATTTCTGAAAAAAACTAAAAACTACTTTACACATAAAAAGGTATTTTACCCATTAAATCTCTTTTATGGCCACAATTGATATTTTCTAAATTCATCAATTTACATTATCTATTTTATATATATATACAAAGTTTCATTAAAAACAGAATTTGACACTTCGCGAAGTTTTCTTTTATAAGAACACTGTAAAGAATTTGTTGCGAAAAATATTACCTCAACCATGATTCGAGTTAAGATCAACATTCCATATGGATATCTTGCAGAATTCAACTGGCATCGAGGCATGTAGTAAAATTTATCGTAATAATTATAAATTAGGGAAATACTTTTTAAATAAAAATTCCATCTTTATTTTATTTATTGGTTTCAGAAGGTTGATCTTATTCCTTTATATTGTTTTACATAATACGAATCATATTAACTTTTATTTAAAAATGACTAGTTTCTTCTACAGTATAATGTCAAATACATTTTAATCTGTTTACTCATATTAAGAAGAAAACAGATAAGTTCAATGACTTTCCGATTATTGTTCTACAATGTGTCCCATTATAACATATTATCTCTTATCTTCATAGAGTAAAAAAAGGTCGAATAAAATGTTCAGACAAAAGTTGTACGATCTTATGAGGGATAAATAACAGTAAAATCAATTTAAAAAAAAATAAATGTTTCAAGGTTATGAAAGTCATGATAATTATTTAAATAAAATTATGTAATTTATCTTATATAATATAATTTCCATGATTGTTCTCATAAAAGTATTAAGGTACAAATATCAAAAAATCAATAATTCATAATATTTATACATGTAATATTTTATACATGTCAAAATATGCCACGAAAAAGGTATCTTTTAATGTCTTTATAAGTATAGTAAATCATTGATTTTTTAATAATTCTACCTTAATATTTTTAGCCTCAAAATTATTGAATCATTATGAAAAAAATCATACAATTCCAATTAAAAAATTGATTTTATTCGAAAAATGATTTCATCATTATTTGTACCGTTTCAAAATATACAACTTTTGCTGGAACATATTTTTTATTTAACCTTGCCCTGCAAAGATAAAAAGGGTAATACATTAAAATGAGACACCCTGTACATTTATATAGAGAGTGTCACACAATTCTTCGTATATCTTTTTATGCAATAAGTCTAATGAAATTGTTCAGTTCAATATCGTTTTGAAGTGAAAAGCAACCGTTTTATCTGATTAAAGCAATGACTAGGCATAACATAACACGCTATGCAAACACAACTTGAATTATAACGCAACTTTAGTCGTTTGCAATTTAAAAATGGGTAAGAAAATTATAGTTTGCTAATAATAGATTGCTTTTCTTACCTCCCACAATCCATAAAAGCATTGATCTACAGTAATGTCATGTACTATAACGTCAAACTCAACAGTCTTAATCATTTCCAAAAGTTCTTTCGCTTCTTTAGATTTTACCATTACCGTACATGCTTCAATACTCCAGTGATATACAAAATACGTCATGTAAAGTGTGCTGTAGTCTTCCCACTCAGCCGGATTATAATCCTCGGATTCTTCAAAACTTTTCGTCAAGGTATCAAAAACCTAATAGTAAAATATCTATCAAAAACCTGATAATAATATATCTTACCATATAGGTAAAGATATATGAAAATATGATAAAACACAATTTCTAAAAACGCATTAAAAATATACAAAGCAATATTTAAAAACAAAAAAATTCTTTTTTACGTGTTTTATAAATTAGAAATAATCAATTTATATACATAATGACTCTGAGTAATTCATAATGTACTTACGGCGTATGTCAAATTCTGCGCGAGTTTACCCTCGACCTTAGGCTCGTGTATGCTCATTGCGTGTACATGATGGCCTTTGCGAAGCAATCCTTTAATTAAATGCATCGTCCATATATGATGGCTTGGAGATTGAAGAGGCTCTATCAGTAAAATCGACAATGGTTTCGATGCTGTCACGAGGTCAATTAAAATACAACAAACTAGGTAAAATAATAAATTGAAACAGCTTAACATTTTTGAGCAAAGTTTCGCGTAATCTTTCAATCAGATCCCAGGACCGAATACAGTATGTCTAGTGTAGCATTGCTTCTCTCCTCATTCTGAACAGCGTTTATCATTAATACTGCCTTACGTCACAGCCTATCAGTGTTATCACGTTGATACTTTCTTGATAACGTGTTCAGCACATGCTTAAAAAGATAATGCGCTTTTTTGTCAATTCATCCATATTTTTCGTCGAATGAAAGGTATAATTAACCATATAAATCAAACGGACTGTCGAGATTTAAAAATACAATATCCAAAAAAGGCTATTGAGAGTTGTAAAATGAAAATTGTTGCAAGAACAGTGATGGGATCTTTGGAATAGCTGGTCGAAATTCTTGGAAGGCAGGAAAATTCGAGAAAGCGTGAACTTGAAATCGATGGTTAATTGATTTATTTTGAGAACCCTCTACCTACTACTAAGAAACCGCTATTCTTTGATACCGAGAAGTTTCGAATTAGCTAGAAGAAAGGCAGGTACATCACAAATATTTGTATCAATGAAATGTGATTCAACTGATAATGTGTACAAAAACAGGGGTAAATAACTTCCAAGAGTAAATAAAATTCTTAGTATAACCGAAGAGATGTGAAAATATACATAATATTGCTCAATATAATTCAAAGAGAAAATTGCGAAAGCAATTACTAATGAGAAATTTAAACGTCGCCTGAACAAAAGTCAGTAATATTCTATCTATAATATTCAATTAAATTAATGAAAAATTAATGACCCTGTACGGAATTGAAGGATTGAAACACTGATCAACAAACGTTCTCCACTAAACGTAACAACAGTTTAATGATTATTTCAATTACAATGCTCGTATGCTCGGCTCTTTTTTACACATCTTGTCTTGTCACTGGCTAACAACCGTCTGATTTCACTTCTCGTTTCGGAGACTCATGCTAACGAGGTCAAACAAAAAATTAAACACAGCTGCTAACAGCGCATATACGTGCGATGACGATTCTAAAGCTATTTGCGCCGACAGACCCTTCTATAATTTGTTCAAAACAGATAATTAATACTCTCTAAATCGGAATCAGTATATTATTCATTAAAAGACAGTGAATTGCCTAATTTCAATGATATACTTACAACTGTCAATCAATCAATGATACATGCACTGTCTTTCAGTGATAATTAGGGCTCAAACGTTCGGGCACGATCCCGGGCTGCGAGCGGAGAACCACTGCGAGCGAGTGAGTCAGGATTAGATCGGCGTGCATCGGGTCTTCTCGAGAAATGTTGTTTCACTTCAGCGAGCATCCAACTCTCTTGCACGCAGCGGTTCTTTGCGCGCAGCACGGGAACATGCCCGAATGTCCGAGCCCTAGTGATAATACACTGATTCCGATCAGTGAGATCAGTGATAATACACTGATTCCAATCAGTGAGAGTATCGGCCTTCCCTCTTAAGCAGAATCACTGAGAACAGAAAGACAATAAATTATTACTGATGTTCACAGTTATAAGTATTGCACTCTAAATCAATAAGATCTCATTGATTCAGATTTGGAGAGTAGACTTAAACATTCGGTGTCAGATTGTAAATTAAGACTGCTTTTTGTAATTGAATGCAAAGCATTTTTTATATCAATTGACTGCTTAAAAAACATTGTCATTGCCAAGAATTCGAACAATTCAAATTTATTTAACTTTTTATTCTGCAGTACACATTTCGAGTTATATGTGCAAAATTATTTAATAACATTCAATATGGCTACTTAAGCGAGATTTAAATATCGAAATATATCTTCGATAAATTGATTGTCACACTAGAAGATTCATCAGAAATATTAGATATTATTTTTATTATAATTTTATTTTGTTGTTTGTAATATTAAACAAGGATAAAATGATCTGTAATTAATGTTTCTAAACACAGAAAAATTTTAAATTAGGAAAATTCTAAACGATGGAATAATCAAAAAATATAATTTTGTAACAAAATACTGTTTTTAAAACAAAATCAATTTTTTAAATTAGTTTTTTTGATGGCCATATTACCGCCTTGTTTTCTCTTTCTATAATGTAGTATTGTCACATTTTTATAAGTCACGTCTTAATAAATATTTTATAACATTGAGTCTAGAATCTATTAAACAACATTTTGAAGAATATAATTGTTCAATCAATATAAAATATTGATCATTAGCAAATTTATTGAATAAAATGTAAATGGGTACCACATTACTATTGTATATACTTTTTTCTCTAATACGTGTTATATATAATACTTCAATAATTTACATCTGTTTTCTTTTGCGCAATTTAGATACGGTGTACATACAATTATAATAAAACTTATTCAGTAACTTTATTGTAAAGAATATACCAAATAATATTATTAAAAGATTAAGAAACAGAAGTGCGTAGACGTCGATCAAATTCTGTTCCATCCAACTTTGAAATTTAAGTGGCGTTGCTAAACTTCCATTTGGATGACGGACGGCGTATTCGATGCTCCAAATAGCTAAATCCAACGGCGGTAATGGCCGATCCCGGAATTCACAGGATAATCTTTCAATATTTTTTGCATAACTACACGAAAGGTATTTTATTATTAATAATATAGTACAAATTAATGGCACATTGTAACTAAAGAATATGACACATAGACACGAAAATAAAATTCTATAATACATTATTTTCTATGTTTATTTATAGAAATTTATATAAAACTGATTGCACTAAATTCGTAGACAATATTTAAGATGATTTTATTTACTTCTCAAATAACTGTTATATTAAAATAATAATCGAAATACCTTTCATTGTACAGTACTTCTTCTATCGCATGTAATATAGATTGTGTGGACAAAGTTTTAAAATCCAAACGTATGCCAACGCCTTTAGCTACTAATATTTCCGCATTGGATTTTTGATCATAAAAAAAAGGCGTAACGATCATTGGTATACCTTCCCAAATTGCTTCTTGTGTGCTGAGAAGTCCACCATGCATCCAGATTGCTTTTATATTCTTATGAGCTGAAAAAGATTTATTATAATAAATTTTAACTCTTAATTATAACATATAATAAACATAGTACATTGATATAAATATTCCATAAATATTCCATGTAAATATGTGCTGATGAAATTAATACAATATATTTTTCAATCAACAGATTTGTTACATCTGTGAATCATTTTTAGACAAAATAAGGTAAGTGTACCCAATACGTCCTAGTGTCCAATATGATCTACTTGCTGTTTTTAAGTCATTACATGGTGAATTGAACAAATAACGCTATTCTATCGTACATATAATACCTATCAAGGTGATTTGTTTGCAATAGTTGACTGCTCACAGTTTGTGTATGCAATTGTTGACAGAAATCAAAAATAGAATTTTTATAATTGTGTTTCTCTATATGCATGTATATGTATGTAATGTTAAATAAAATGAGATTAATAATTAAAAAATAATTTATTTTTATAAACCCTAAGATTGTACTCCTAATTTAAATTCTTATTGAAATCTAATGTTTCATAATACGAAAAGTATGTATCTTCGTTTACTTTAAGGCCAAAATGGTGTCGACAAGTGTTATTAAAATAATGTCAATAAATCAAGGTATTGTGTATTTATGAAAGTGTTTCATAATACAAAAAATATAGTAGATTTATACAAACACATCGCATATTATTTTTTTAATTAAACAGTTTTTAAACAGAATTTTCGTAATTAAGTTTATCATGATTTAATATTTTATGCGAAAGTTACTTCTTTTTATAACTATCAAGTGATTATTAATTTCCACATTTCATGTTATTGTAGTTCTATATTTATACTTTACAATATTGTATTTATAATAATTTATATTTTTGTCATAACATTCTCCTTATAACCAAAGAAAGAAAACTCTTTGTGAGTAGAACAAATATAGCCCAGATCATTAATGAGTAGATACATCGATTGTAATGTTTTTTTCGGTACCTTTATTACTCCAGATAAATTTTAATCCACCTAAATCGCGAACATGAGCCATGGTTTTAAGGGAATGCTAAAGTCGTCCTTTTTTACCGACTGAACAATCATTTTTGGGCACACCGTTTATCTAATT
>QKQZ01006169.1:0-51782 GCA_003595255.1 Solenopsis fugax | reverse complement strand
TTATAAAATTAACATTGCTAAGTGAACAACATTGCTAATTGAAGATTTAAAAAAAGTTGTGTAAGTTTAGAATCTCTAAATTCATCTATTAATTCTTACTAACATTTCAACAAGATTACTATAATACTTATAATACTAACAATAAGCTCCCATATTCTTTCGTAACATAACTCTACATCACCTTTTCTATAAGTCGATTTTAATAACGTCATTATCCTCTCAAAAGAAATTAAAAAATTATATACCTTAAATTCCTCGAACAAAGTTTACGAAAGAATAAAATACTTTAATGATTTGGTGTCTCCTAATTTTCATTATTCAGTACTTTAATGCCTCTACGTGATCGATCGTTCGCAACGAGTGCGAGAGCCCGCGGGATTCTTTCGCAATGTGTTTTGCCGAGTGAACACACGTCGCAGGAATGTAGGCCTCGGTCACGTTATCAGGATCAGGTCAACAAGGTCTGAAATAAAATTCGAGGGTGGCACGTAAAAAACGCAGGAATGTTTTTCTTCCATGTAGAATAAACGCGCGACACGAATTCTTTTCGTTTAGATCGTCATAAATTTTCACAGACATCCGAGTTATTTTTTAAAATATATTCGACACATAAAGATTAGGCTTTTCGACTTTAAATAATTTCCACCGATACCAAATCATGTCATAAATTTAAATGTTTTCTATTATTCTTTTTCTCTATATTTTAATTTAAAAATTTACTTATTAATTAAGAAAATTTTAGTCACTAATAATATCGAATAAAGCATTATTTACATTAGAAAATTTCTTCTGAAATATGAAGAAGAGAATATTTCAAGTTGTTCTCAACAGGCAAAAGTTTAATTATACTACGAATGTTACACGTTAATATCATCCATATAAAAAAAATAACTGCGAAGAAACTTACATAGCGAGATAAAACGCTATTTATTTTATTAGGAAACTTACACTTGAAGAATTCAAGATTACTTCTCCGGTGCATTGTCAGCCTTAAATGCGAGCTTGTCGCATAAACAGGCTCTCGGTTACATGCCAGCTGCAACGATTGCAATGCGGGCTTTATGCACTTGCTGGACCACGCGCGCACACACGTGCAACCGCGTGCACACACGATGTCACGTGCAGAAGCACATGCGCGAGGCACTTCTGTACGTGAAGCAAGGAGTACGATCGTAGAAAATGAAAGTTGAGATTCCACGGCGTGTTGTTTCGTAACCAGGGTCACGCTTAGAAAGGCGACGTTTAGTATTTAAGCTCCTAATATTAATCGTGGCTTAGGGACGAATCTATATTAGTTGCGAAAAATCCCTTATTAAAGAATTCTATTGTATAAATCAATAATATAAATATTCTTTGGAAGATAAGCATCGCATTTGTGCGTTAATTAGTATTGTTAGGAGAAAACTATGATTGTTATTGAAGTAGTTTAATAGCAACAACAATATTGAAGTAAATGTATGAAAACGTGACATTTCTAACGATCTTTAAATGTTAGAGCGGAATTTACGAGACTTTAATTAATATATCCTTCTGCACTTCATTTATTCTTATTTTAAAATGTTTTCTTCAAAGTTTGTACTATTCTATGAAGAATATAGAGTCTGTCGTTATGGAGTTGTTTTTCTTGTAATTGAAAACAACTTAAAGCTATAGACAAATGCTATATGGTAAAGAAACATTAACAATATAAAATATAAAACAATAAAACTTATCTTTTATAAAGTAAAACAAAATCACTGCAAGATATATGTGAATTTTAAAATTATACTTGAAAATAAGACGTTTTAGACTAAACAATCTTAATAAGATTGTAGGAAAGAGTAAAAGTGAAGAAGGAAACATGTTTCCCAATTTAAGACTCCATACGTTTATCCGTTCAAGGTTGGCCAAGTCGCTTGGGTAATTTTGTTGGAATCGTAAAAATTTTATCGTTTAAATCAATAGTGATGTTTCAAGGTTCAAGGTTGACACACGAGAGTATTCGTGCTAGATGCAGAACGATAACGATCGAAAAAAGACAGAACGACAACACTATGCTATTAATTTGCGTGAGGATTATTCGATATAAATAATTTATTTAGTCTCAATTATTTAACAGAATCGGCTTTTTAAAAGCTTTAACGAGACTAACGACAATCGGAGCTCCTTATTTCATGTATTGCATCTGCATTGAGGATATTCACTGCAATTAATTTAATGGAGTTAATTTTTCGTAATTAAGAAGGGAAAGGGTATTACTTCTTTTAAAAGATACAATTAATCAAGAATAATATAAAAATTGAAGATAGTATTTCCTTCTTAAGACAATATTATTTCAATTTTATTTTTTGCAGTTTTTCAATTTAGTTCTTGCATTTTTATAGTTAACATTAACGTATCTCATAATCTCATAATTTACTACACTTTTATAAAGCGTTACTTCTGCTTCGATAACATAAATAGAAAAATTTTAATCACCCTTCCTGTTATTTCTTTATCAAAAATCTGCTTAATTAGTGCATAATATTTGGGATTAGTTTGAGGAAGCAGTAATCTGTCAGTCCGAACGCCAACCTGTCATCCGCAAGCTGCCCTCTTGCGCTCAAAGCATTGGCTTTCTAACGACCGCGCTTCGAATGATATAAAATCGGGGATCAATCCCCGTGCCGTTTCCAGCATAGGAACGATGATGTTCTCAGCATTATCGGCATTTTCGAGAGAGAAACCGCACGCTATTGGACCCGCTAATTACCTGTCGTCTATCGTGAACACCTTTGAGAGGTTACACATGCCTTATTCCACTTATTAAACCAAAAATTGATACTTGTATCATTAAATTATGTAAATTAATGCAGTTAACATACGTTCTAATTATTTCAGAAACTGCTTATGATTTATGTCAAATTCTTCTTTTTCTTCTTTCACATAGCCCTGATGATATCAAAAAGTACACTAAATTATAATTATTAAAAAACATGAAAATTTCAAAGCTGAGATTTCGAAAAATTTTAAACATTTTTAAATTTAAGAAAGTTGACGTGTATTTCTTAATTAAAATAATCTGATTAGTTATTGTTAAGTACATCACAAGAGTAAAACTGATAAGTATTTATGCATGAAAGGTATTCTTAACATAATTATTCTATGGCAATAATTCCAAATTATTAATTCACGTACCAAGAAATCGAGAAATATCAACAGCAGTTTCTCATTTAATAAGACGATATTATGCTACTTTCTCCAGAGAGTCAGCCTTGGCAAAGTAAACTGGATTTGTTTCACGATACACTTCTCTCAATTTACTCTCGATTTATCATGAGCGATGGTCAGTCAGTTACAGTTAAGTCTCGCTTTATATAAACTGTCGATGTTATTTGTTCGCGCGTATTTGGTATCCATATAGAAAATTTGATGTTAAAACGCTCTAACGATGTTAAATAAATTTATTTTGTGTAATATCGATGCTCTATTTAAGCGTATGAAAACGGAAATCAAGTGTATTAATTATTCGTGCATATTAATTGCTTGTATACATATTATTTGCATAATAATGTCTGCTGCCGAAAAGATATTTTTGCGAAGCTTACATATTATGTATATAATTTTTCCGAACGTTAAAGTATTTTCATATGAATGTCACGTAACCACAAAAAAGACTTAAAGAAATTTATACACGAGAGACTTATTCAATCAATTATAACGTGCAAGTTTATCACTAAATTAATCTGTTTAAACAAAATTTACTTCGTGATAAAATGTGTAACCAACTGAACGAATTTAACCATGAGTAATTTGGTTAAATAATTGATGGAATTTTCTTCAAATTAAATCGATTACATGACGGTTTACCGCATCGCACTGTTCTGCACCTACAATTTAATTCCGATTCTTTGCCGCCCTATCGATTGTTTGTTTAGTCAGAATTGATTTACAAACCGCACAAAAAATATCGTGACAAGCGTGATATTTCTATACGAATAAAAAAAATATGCCATTCTGGATTGTCATACAAATATCATTTTGCAATGTTTACTCAATTGTTTCGTTTACAATGTAAATAACTTCTTAATAGCGTTTTACGATTGATTTTTATAAATCATGTTATTATGTTGCAATAATCAAATAATTTTTGACCTTGTTTATTATGTTTTCGTAATAAATAATTCAAAAGCATTCTATAGGATTTGCAATATTCCCAAAAGTGACATTAACAAACTTGTTTCATAATTTCCCAGTAAAACATAATTTCACGCGAATTCATGTAATTTACCGTAATCGATTTACGATCACGCGTTTTAAGGCAATCTAATCTAGCTTTTGGAGCCATTTTAATTCACCAAGCGCGCTGGCGCGCGAAATCATTCCCAATAAATCACGTAATCGATTTACACTCCGAAATTCCTCGCAAATCGGTGGATCGATCGAATTTCGGTAGTGGTATTAAATCGATTACACGCTCCGCCGCAGCGCCACGGCTGGTTCATGAGGGCGGACAGGCGCGAAGTATCCCCGGCAGGCATCTCTTCCTCGCATAAAGCGAGGATAATTCTGGCCTTTCTAGCCCGTACGGCAGACAGGCTGAATGGGAAAGCGAGCCGACTGGATCTTCGCTCGGTAGGTCGCGAAGACTTGATCGCACTTAGGCGGGCCTTCGAGTCGCGCAGCCGGAAACGATCGCGTAATGCCCCGTTTTGTCTCCAAGTGCTTATCAGCCTCGGCCAGATCTCCAACTTTGAATTCGCCTGAAAGCACTCACGGTGCATTGCCTTGACGAGTATGTAATAACGACTTAACTGCCGTTAACTGCGGCGTACGAGCGGTTTCCCCGTAAAGTGAAAGAAAGAAAAAGGAAAATTATAACAAGCACATTTTTCATCGGGGTATAGAGACAAAAGAAAATTGTTAAAAGAGGTAACAAAATACAGACAAAAACATGCACATGTGCAAAAATAGCTTTATCAAATATGTCACTCTGAACAAAATGTAATCAATCTCCGTGTATTATAAGGGTCATTTTCATTAATTTTCGATGCACGTTTTTTTATGTAATTTTTATAACGGTACATTAATCGAACAAGGTAATTTTAATTGCTTGGTGGAATCGCGATGCCATTAATTATTATTTGCTTGGCGTGTGCCTCGAAACAATTTGCAGAAAGGGCTTCTGGCAAGGACGGTCGGCCTGAGATCAGAATGCTAATGCAAGGCCCGCGAGCCCTATGTGTGTCGACATTCACGCTAGATTATCGTCTGCGAGCACTCCTGACGACGCCTCCGTCGAGTAGACTGTATAACAGTCGCATTATGTTGTGCAGGAGACGGCCAGTGAGGGTGTATGCGCTAGATACTTGGCGTATTCGCGCAAGAAGCGTAATTAAGACCAGGCCCGAGTTCTCTTGTCTCCATTTTGCCGTCTGTCGACGGCGAAATCGGACTAGTGGCTGAAGGCATGCTAGTTAATGCGACAAGTTGTAAGTTACATCGTCTAATACGCTGTTGGATCTACTCGTAAATCCCGTCTGCGCCTGCTTAATTAAGTTGGATGCTCCGATTATCTATTACCAATGTTCCGAAGCAGACTGCGCAAAATCGTTCGTACGCCTCTATTTGTCTGGGATTCATGTTGAAAGATATCTTAGTACAATAATAATTAACAACAAAAATAGATAAGCAGTGATTTCTTTTATATCCAAAGAACATTCTTGTTTTTCTCGAGTAAATAAGAAATTTGACTTATCATACTATACTTTAAATTTAGGGTTGTAAATAACGTACATCCTCTCGAGAAATTCGAAATATATAATACACTAAACTTAAAAAAATTCAGAGAGAAGTTAGACCGTTAATGTATAAATGTAAATTGAACTGAAAAGCCTTCTACGGTCATAGCTGGATCTTATTGCTTTATATTTACTTGTGTGATTTTATATACATTTTTCAAATTCATCCGAATGTGCGCTGAATTGGTTTTCCGGTCATAACACAGCCGTAAGGCGAATAAGAATAAATAATAACACAGTCGGCATCAAACGTTATTAAATTGATTAAATTGAAAATCAATTTAATAACGTTTGATGCCGACTTGCATCCAGATGTTAAACCCATTCCCCCCTGAAAAAACTTCAATTTAATCAATGTGATATTACTTATTCTTATTCGCCTTACGGCTGTGTTATGACCGGAAAACCAATTCGGCGCACATTCGGGTGAATTTGAAAAATGTATTATATATAAAATCACACAAGTAAATATAAAGCAATAAGATCCAGCTATGACCGTAGAAGGCTTTTCAGTTCAATTTACATTAAAAAAAATTCGTTTTATTATTTTTTGACACAAAAGAAATGAAAATGCCGAGATTCGCGCGAACATTCGTACCGTTACTCGTGTCTTCAACTACTCGATTACGCAAATGCATATTCTGTTACAAACTGCGCATCATGCAAAACCACACAGCCGCCTAACTTGATTAATTAGTGTTTATACGAACGAACTTCTATTTCAGGAAATTGTATAAACTGATTAAAAGTTTGAAATAGCTACAGTTAGGAAACAAAAGGCTGCCTAGTTGAAGCATCGAACAGACGAATCATTATCTATTTATCATCCAATTTCCATATTTTAATACTAATTAGTGCACAATACTTCATTTTTTCAATATTAATTTCAATATTAATTTTTTCATGTTTAATTATCAAATTTATATCACAAAAAAACGTCAGGATGATACGATTTTCACGGAAGAGAAATAAGGTGGAAGTGAAAGTCAATTTAACTCGATACCATCTGATTGCAGCTTCGGCTGCTCATCGAAGTGTGAATGTAGAATGGAAGATGTTTGCAGAATCGAAATTCTATTTGCGAAGTGAAATGGTCTGATTACAAATCTATTCTACTGCACGCAACGTGTAACACAAGATACCATCGTGTTTATCATGACTGAATTTCCGGAAAAGAATGCATGCAATTCAATTTTGTTTCGACTTTTCTTCATCATTGACATACATATATAATAATAATTTATTTATTTGAGCAACTTTAACATAATATTGTAAATATAAAAAAATATATTACTCCGACTTTAATTCTATTTTTTAAATCATGTATTGTCATATAGAAGATATATTGACGTTTTATTATTCAAAACTTCACACAGCAATGTGTTATATTCTTAAACATTTACGAAGAAATTTATTGAATTTAGAAATTTTCAAAGTCTTAAATTTTTAGCTATTGTTTGTTTAGGTCTAGATTTTGTAAATTCACAAAATTTGTAATATTTAACATCAGAAAATGTTAAATTTATTAAAATTTTAATCCGTGAAATCATATGACAATATATTTATTAATATTTCTTTTAAAACAACCTTCTTTGAGTACAAATTACTAGATTAAAAATTTTTTAACATATTTCTTTAAATCAGAGATTGGAATAATAGAATGTTTATACAATGCAATATATTTCCTCTTTTTAATCAATGTGCTATTATATACTCTATATTTACTATTATTCATCATATATTAGTACATATTTAATATATTTTCGGTTTCCCAATATTTTGATGCATTTCTCTCTGTGTACACGTTACATGTTGTTTTCAGCATAGATCTATAATTAACCAAAAATAAACCTCATTAACAAAACAATTTGGAAGCAATGCCGTGTTGGGTTTTAAATATTTACTCGCCATGACAAAATCGATTGTAAATGCATTAGTATAAAACGAAATACAGTAATTATGCAAGGTGCTTCGTCGAGTCACATAAACTTCTCGACATATGTCGAGGTGTTTCTAATATGTTAATAACTGTATAAACACGACGACGCTTTAAAAGCCAGCGAGAAATAAGCCAACCGATGTGTACAAATGAACACGGCTATGAATCGTCAAGTTAAACAGAAATGTTGAATGAGGAAAGTAGACAGTTGTCAGGCGGAAATACGCGGCGTTTACAGAATTAAAGTTCGTTTAAACATTGGTACAAGAGCTGCAGATAAGCTCGAAAACTATATCATGTCTCTGTAAACTATGTTATGAAATTCTGTGAATGGCACCGTACTTAACCATTTTTTAATTTCTTGAATATGCTATCTGTAATCTATAATAAGATATATCTATGTTTAACAAGAAGTTTTACATTTTAAGTATAATTTGTATATTGAAAAATTAATATAAAATATAACATATAAAATTTTAAATCTGAAACTTTCGTTTATGCGTAGAACTTTCTGAAATAGCGTTGACTGTTTAAGTACAATTTTCTATAAATTTAATCTGTAACGATTAAATTTATTCTTTAATAGTTTCTGCAAAGCTACACATTTTTTCTAAAAAAAACCTACAAAATTGTTGATCATTTTCAAAAAATATGTAATAAATTTTAATTTAAATAATGTAAAAAATGACAATTGTAAGTTGAGACAAAAATGTGCAACTGTAAAACTTTATACATTTGTACCAAATGTTAAGTGTTAAATGTTGAAAACATTGAGAGCTGAAAAATTAGATGAGTTAATTATCAATATTTATTCTTTGATTATGATCAACAAATAATGTTAGGAAGAAGATATTTGATTATAACCATCTTATGAGCGTGACGAAAATCAAGATTAAAGGGCTTGCATATAATGCAGTTTAATAACATAACGTAGTGACAAAGTACAGAGAAAATTACATGTTGAATTCAAAAATATCCACTTTATATTCCCGTTACAGTATCTATAGGGCCATCTTTATGCTAACGTTAACACATCGCGTGTTATTTTTCACGCATGACATGACTAATGCGTCCTTTCTACGATCAAAAGGACTCACAAGGAGCGATGTAAAAGATATAAGAGATTAAAGCGATGCATAATTACAATGTAAGAGCGTTACACTGTAAGAACGCTATTGTTAAGATGAAAGATCGTTAACCCCTTCTTTTCTATTTATCTTTTCTTGAATAAAGAAATAAAACGTGAATCTGTAAAATAAAAATTACAAATTATCTTTGAAATGTCCACAAAGCATTACACATATATTCGTCTCATTTTCTCTACAGTGTATGAAATAAATATTGAATCTGTACGCGCGTACGTGTGTGTAGAATGAATATTGAAACGATGTACTTTGCGCAAACAGTTATTTGCGGTACGACTGGAAAAAAACACCACCGCGGTTTATCGGTTAAATTAATTTCCCTCTCCTCTATATTCAAATTTATTCAACATTGATTTCATTCACAATTTTAATATTACACAATACTTATAAAAGAAAACTTATAGTATCTTTATTAAAAGAGAAAATTACTTTTTCTGTTTGATTTATCAGATGTTCGATTTTAAACAGTCCAATGATTATATTTGAAGTAAAATGTTCATAAAGTAAATTTTCTCGCAAATAATGAAGATACAATTTTATTATTCTTGCCTTTGCGGTTTAATTTGCCACATATTTATAATAAGCATTATGCACAGTTCAATAATTAACAAGTTTGTGAAATATTTATCTTCTAATAGAAAGACAAATTATGTGTGTATAATACGTTAACCTTTAAAGTAATCGTAAAATTAAATACGTACTCTTTATAGAAATCATATTTTTGTTGAAATATATTTTAATTTATTTTATCCAACTTATTGGTATATACTTAGCAATATAATTAAATATTGATTTACCATAAAAAGAAAATTACTTCAATGTATGTATAAAAAGCTATTAAAATTCCTGATTTACTAGATTTCCAGTTTGCAATTTCACACAATATGTATCTCTAATAAGGACCTTTTATTTTATTTATCTACTCTTTACTGAAAAGGTAAACCTTTTTAAGTATTAAATACTAAGGATTGAGAAGAAGCGAAAGATTAATTACTCAAATTGCGTCATTATAACATTGCAACTGCTTCAGGCGTATTCTGTGAGCTAAAAAAAAGGTCGAAAATCCACCTTTCTATACAACGTTGTACAGCTTTAATTTAACGCATGGTGATCGCTGTCGCGAATATGACAAAAGCGAGCACGCAATTGCGATATTGATCGCTATACGTTATGCGAAAGACTCGATAATTTCTGTCGACTGTCGACGTTGTTGGTGGAACAATAACGCAAGGGTAGACAATCGTCGGTCAGATATCGGGACGCGCACGTTCGCAATTTCACCGCGATTCCTCGCAATCGTACGCGTGTTTGTTCGTGGCGCGTAAATGTAGTACAGCGCTTACGCGCTCGTTTTATATGGGCGACGAATTGACCTGTCTGGACTTCTGGAAAAATCCAGACAACGTGAAAAGCGCGCACGCTGGCAGTGCGGCTGACGAGATTGTTCGCACGCACAACAATGGAGTGATGAATTGCTCACTTTCGCAATTGGAAGATGTTCTCTCTGTCGAGTTGAAGACGGATATATAATTTATTTTGAAAGCTGCTTGGATGCACTTAAGTAATTTCTCAACCATAAAGGATTCAAGGGAATACATATTATATTAAAAAAAGAATAAAACTCTGATTAATTTTTTAAACAATTAAGAAAAAAAATTAATCAGAGAAACAGAAACTTACTTCAGTTATTAAATAATATTTGATAGAAAATTAAATATACTGTAGCTATATGCTTCTAAAGATTTTACAATTTTTTCCTCGCTTTGCATCTTTTCTCTTTTCAAAAAGATTTATCGCGTCTTTTTAGTTTCGAAATCTATGCAATTTATAAAAAAGAGAAAATGATGAAACTGTTCAGCGGAACATCTTGCCAGTTGGAAGATCGAGGATCTAAAGATGTTTTTGTTATATTTCTAATTATAAAGAATGAAAAGTTGTGACACCTTTCCATTGAAAGTGCAATGTTTCAAATCACCCAATATATCCCATTCTTTATTTAACCGCGAAATACACCGAGTGAATCGTCAATCTTGATTATTGTGGAAGGCATGCGGATATTCGTGACAACAAACATGCATATGTATGTATGCGTATCGGTAAACTTATGACAAGGACAAATGGCGTTTTCGAAAATGCTTCAGGTGGCGTTCGCAACTATGCTTATAATCGCTTAAGCGGCATCGGATTAGCGTAGCATATCGGTACTTCAAGGGCAATCCCTGCTTGATATCGCTTGAACTTCGCGCGTAGTATCGCACCCACTTCATGAAAATTTCATAAAAATTTGCATGAATGGGATGCACCTGCGAACGCCGTGCATTATTTGTCTTTGTCAAGCTGTTCTACGGCGACTTCGGAAGTACTCGCTCGCGTGGCCCGCGCGCAAATGCATTTCTCTCTGAGAGACAACCGGTCCGTCGTCGTGATATCTTAAGTACCGTCGACAATTCTTTTCATCCCGGCCAGATCTGTCTCTGCTCTCATTCCCTCTCGTGTCCTCTCCATAAGCATCGTCGGATAGCGCGAATAACCGTGCGAGAAAAAATTAATGAAAATTGCTCGAAGCAGATCTTCGTGTTTCTGACATTCTGTGTATCGAGAAACAAATGTGCGATATTCGCGTTAGATATGCATTAGCATTCAAGAGCGTATATTCGAAGCAATGGTTGAAAAACACAATCTCAAATTAACAATGTACGATAATATACTTGAATAATCTTACGAGTGACTAAGATTTTTCATGTTGTATAATTTATAATTTTTTTTACAATTATTTTACATTTGTATTGGGGTATTGCACCATTTCTAATTTATTTTAATTAACTCATTTTTATTTAATTTATATAATTTATAAAAATTTTACAGATAATTGCGAAACTTTTTTATCGAAAATAAAATTAAATTACCAAATGAATTATACACATACGTGTAAAATTCAAAATGCAATATTTTGAACAATGCAGCGTTCAATTCAAGATCAGCACATGACAATGTGAAAAGAAATCACAACGCAAGAATGAAGGAACAGCGAATAAAATTTATCAAAAGTCTGTCGCCGCATCGGAGTGCAGCCGACAGCGTACGAGGATTTGATTGGATAGGTCGCTCGATTGCATATTGCATTCGACGAATATCGAAACCCCTTGTGCTCAATTAAATCCACGACAGCGCGGCCGATGGAATATCGAATTCGTGGAGTTAAATCGCCGGACGGTAAAAAAGGAATTGCGTTTGCGAAATCATTTCGCTACAAAAAAAATATGGGTGAAGAACAAGTGGGCGAAGAGGAAAAATATTGACACAATGCAAAGTGTCAATAATTTTGGTTTTTCTCTGCGGTGCAGTGTCCCCATTATGTCACACATCTCCGAACTGTTTTATTCGCAAATGGTAGTTCTTTGTCAAAATCCGTTATAACAGATACTATATGTTACTTTTGTTTGTAAACATTTTCCGATAAACGGACAAAAATAACATCAAACATATATGAAATTGAATGTAGTAATAAATTCATATATCGAACATTTATATTTGATCTTATCAATTAAGTATATTACTTTTATCGAAATTATAATAAAGTTATATGCCATCGTATACCTATAACATAGGATTCCTCGGAAAAGTTGAATAAACCATATACGTTCCATTGAATTTTAAAGTTTCCGTGACTCTGTAACAAAGTTTCTCCTGCAGAAACTCAATGTACGCTCTTAAACTAAAGAAAACGTTTTAATGGTACAAAAGATAAATCTCTTTTTCAAGTTATTAAATTGAATCAAGTAATTTTTCTCATGAATAAAGACAGAATTAAATAATGCTTTGACATGACAATTGTATTTACAAATATGATTTGTGCATTTATATTATAGATTTTCGCATAATATATATATATCAAATAACACTATTCCTCAAATGCAAAGCTTTATATTCTATGATTTAACGTTATTTTTTATATGATACAATGTTTCAATTTTTGTAATGCTCAAAATATAATTTGTGTAAATTACTGAAACATGCATTAGTTTAACGTTTATGTATTGTCAAAAATATATAAATCACTGTTTGATATTTCACCGACTTTTGTATAATACCAAATGACCGGGTGCGTCACAGAAATTTTGGAAGTACGGGAATTATTTGACGTGTGCAAAATACCAGACTTTTACTGGGAACAAAGAGAAATTAAATTATCGCCCAATTCTGTGCGAAACGAATCGCTAGAACAGGTATTACTCGGATTGAAAAATCCATCCGCGCATTGTGACTGCGAAAGCCGCGTCAAAGCTTTGAAACAGAAAACCGATAGGAACAACGTAAAACTATCCTATGTCGATCCCGTTTGATTTTACGTACTTGCCCAACTTTCATCACTATTTTCTCCGTATTGCTTATTTCTCGTCGGATCTCAACCGGATTTTCCAGGCCTCTATTCCTTTACCTAACAATTCCCGACATATATCAGGATAAATGTTGTTTCGAGCTTTCAAATGTTCCATTATGTTCCATAATAATGTTATTTTATGTTAAAAATATATTTTCGTGTTGCACATGAAAGATTTATGAAAATAGATTTCGCATCTATTTGTCATTATTATTTTTCAACGGAATGACAACGAATTTAGTTTCAATATTGTAAACACAATTATTTTAATTAGTTGAACAAAACACACACACACACACACACACATTGTCCTTTTTTTATTTTTGAATTAGCAATCTCAAACTTAATTCTGATTTTATACGTTTAAAATATAATTTTGTTATCACACATATTATTCTATACGATATAATATAATTGATATTAGAGCTTATAATAGTAAACTATAGAAATTATGCTAATTTGTTAAAAACTCAAAATCGGCAAAATCGGATCAAGTGTCGGTGATCGTATAATCGTGTCATGACACCACGTGCGATTTAGAGCGTGCTGTCGATGCAGTTCTATGTATGCTCGATCCTGAACGATTCACTACGGTTCAATGCGACTTAAGCTCGGAACAGAAGCAGGGCATCGTGACGTCAATGCACGCTTCCCTAAACCTTTGTCATCGCATTACAGTCGATCGACGGTAATTTTGTTGTACTGTAGAGGAAACAAAAATCTGCGCGAGCGTGATTTTTAACGTGTCTTTTTACCACGTCACTGTTTGCATAGAATATCACAAGATGCCTATGTTTATCTTTCACAAGCGAGGAAGGTGTAATTTTTAATAAATTATTATAAATTATTATTATTAAATTAAGCAGCATGCATTTTAATATTTTTTTGTTGGTTTTTATTTTAGTTTTAATGATAAAAGGCAATAGTATATTCAGAAGCAAATTATTTAATCAATTCAAAAAATATAAACATATAAGCTCTTTTGAAATTACAAACTTCTTTTTCGATGCATGTGCAACAAAATTTATTGCGATTGCCACAATGCATGAATAATAAAGTTATACGAAAATATGTATGCAGATGGCATGGTAATTGATTTTTTCCAAAATTCTGATTGCTTACGTCATCAAAAAACAATTTTCAGTAGAGATAATATTACTCATTAGCATACAGTAATTTAGTTTAACATCACTCAAACTTCAGGCCATTTTCAAAAATTAGAATTCCCCATTTTATCTTCAAACATATATGTAGATAATTCGGTAGATAAAAATATTGCTTTGAGAATATCGTTATACAGATGTACTAGAGAGTATATACATAATTAGATTAATTCTACGTTCAGAGAAATATAGAGAAAAATTGCATATGCAGCAACTTTGATTAATTTTTTAGCAATTTAATAGAAAATTCTCAATATACGATATATGCAATTTTTCTCTATATTTCTCTGAACGTAGAATTAATCTAATTATGTATATACTCTCTAGTACATCTGTATAACGATATTCTCAAAGCAATATTTTTATCTACCGAATTATCTACATATATGTTTGAAGATAAAATGGGGAATTCTAATTTTTGAAAATGGCCTGAAGTTTGAGTGATGTTGTTGCTCATTACATTGTTTTAATAAGCATTTAAATATCTTTTTCATTGTTATCCCCTATTTCGAAAGCTATTACCGCTTATCGCAAAATTATGCAAGAATATTGCCCATTCTCCTATTTTCCTATCTCTGATCGAAATCTATGAGAAACAACCTATCGATATCACAATTTATGACCATATCAGCGCAAGAGCATTCTCTCTTTCTCTCTTTTTATCCATGCCCGCATTCCATCACATACAAACAAAATTCTTTTTGCCATTCGAGAAAGAAAACGATACAGTGGACGCTCTCAGAGAAGAATGTCGATCTCCAATTAAAGTATCTCATAAGAAACGATAAGCCTGTCCCTACCGGTCGCAGTTATCAAGGTGAGTCGCGATTTACCCGCCAACAGATCGAATCTGGTTCTGCTCCTCTCGCTGTCCTCGTAGCCCTCGAGGTCATCCTCGTAATCGTCGTAATCCTCAGGGACGGGACGTTGGTCCCCATCAATGTCGCTGACATTTCGCGAGACAAGATTGTTGCTGGGTGGACCCCTCTGAGTGGCCTGTCGTACGCGGGCCCGATGATTGTTACTGAAGAGGACCGACGGCGGCGGCGGCGTCGACAGCTGAGAGCCTTGAAGGCGACGCTGAAGGTAACGGGCCAAAAGCGCTTGTACCGCGTCTGTCTCCGCCGTGCCTGGAAGACAGAAAGAGAGACTCGCTCTCGTGATCAGTCGACAACATCTTCCCGATTTTACGATATCCCGCTGAGTCCTTACATCCGCATTCTTACACTTTGTCTTTTTCCTCTCGTCTCGTCTCGATTTTTCGCCATCTATTTCTCCTTTCTTTTATTCTTTTTTTTCTTTTTTTATCGTCAGTTTTCTCCCATTTTTCTATGATGTTACAGTGCTCGCATTTCTCTTTCGCGAGTTTGGAGACAAAAGAGCTCGGGGCTCGATTCGGGGTTGTCGTTTGTCGAGGGATCCTTCTTCTTGTGTCATGTACGAGATGCATCGCGTGTGCATCCTCGTGCAAGCGTAAAGATATGCACGATCCACGCTCTGATGAGACGGGTTCGGCGATGAGTAATAATCCCTTCAGCACGGTAGTGGATCAATAGAGAGATATGGTGGACTCGTTAGTACCAGAAAAATAATTATGCGGGCAGAGAAAAAGAGAAAGAGAAATATCCATAGTCGCAAAAAATGAAAGATTATCAAAATAACAAAGAAATACACAAAACCTTCCAGCAGATTTTTAATCGTTTCAAATGTTATTACGAGTAATAGTAATCGATATTAAGAATGATTCTTCAGCATATACATAGCAAATGTTATCAACAATTGTTAAATAATATACAATCACGATAAACAACAATAACAAAGCAATAAATTTAGTAAACAGATTAAAAATGTACGTAAAAGAAATGATTAAAGACACTGCTCTTCGCTTTTGAATTCTAGCCTATGAATCAACGTAAACATCGATGAACGTGCTCATAATGCGGAAACAATATACGGCAAAATACTCGAGTCCGTAGGATGCTTCATTAGAGTCTCTGCCTCGTCTGCGTTTGATGTTCGAAGAGCTTTCGTGAATTATTGTTTAACGTCAATGCACATGCGACTCATAGTTACGTCAAGGAGATGGAGCAAAATGAAAGGAATTATAAATCATTCGATATCGTATTAGGATCGAAGCTACAATTAACACTGATTAGTTAACATCAAAGAACCATTGATAATTGCGTACAAGGAAATAAAGAATTACTAATCTAACTTTATTATTCGTTATTGCTAATCACGCGAATTATTATTATAAACTTGTAAAAGTAGCCTTTTAAAGAATGTATTGAAATCCAAACCAAGCTCCATATATTTAAATTTGTTTAGCGTTTGTGTTTATTATTTCCTTTTTTAAAAAAAAAAAACGTTTTTAGTTTGACGGATACACATATTAATATCTTCATCATATTTCTATTAAAATACACAAATATGAAAAATACTACTAAAAAGAACTTATGACAGCTATTATATTTACGTTAAATATATGAAGAATGATTTGTTATAAAATTTAAATTTGGATAATGAATATTTTCGATATATTTTGATTATTATCTGACTTTAAGCATTAAATAAATACAAAAGTTTTAATGGGTTTTCGATAGATGTTGCAATCAACTTTTTTTTTTAATTCTTTAAGGTAAAATCGATCTGTTAACGTTTAATCAGCTTAATCAGAATTTATCAGCAACTTCTGCTAAAATTCATGAATTTGTATCTACTAAATTGCGCACGTTGTCATCGTTAATATCAGAAGACCGTCCAGAGCGTGATTTATCTTGAAGATTGAAATCACTTCGTTTAAATTCAGCGAACCATCTTTCGCAGGTTGGAATTGATACAGCATTCTCTCCAAATATATCACAAATATTTCTTACATTGTATTTCAAATATTTGGTTCCTCTCCGAAATTCGTACATTATTATTATATGTACATAAAATCTTTCTTCGCTTACTTTTACTTTTATTTAAAAACATAACTTATTCAAGTTTAGCCATTTTTTTTTCTAAACGATAATAAATATTGCCTTTTTAATAATATAATATATTAACATGCCTGTTAATAGTGCAATAAAAAAAAAGTTTACTATATTTATCGTAATAAACCTCAAATAACATCAAAATTTTTTAAGTCACCTAATACTTATATTTATATATGTAGTTATTATGTATACAATGTCTTCTCATAGATATATTTTTTCCAATTGAAACTGTAAATGGTTAGTGTTCCTACTGGGATTTTATAATACATAAACGTATCGCTAGTTAAATGTTGCATGAGTTCAAAGGTAACGCAGAAACGGATAATTAAAGATGCGGTGGACTAAACGACGATGTCGTGAGAACTGTTATAGGATTTGCGGCGACAAGAAATCCAATTTTCGGCGAGGTCCAGTACGGAGGACGAGTGCAATTACATCGATTTCTACGAGTAAGCTTGTGCTCCGACACGGCTGTCTCGTAATTGAATTGGATCAATTGTATCGCACAAATCCTATCATTTCTCCCCTCGATCCTCATCCTACTTTTTACCTCGATCCTTTTTGTTGAACGAAGACGCTCATCAAACTGTTATTCTGGCCAGCGGCTTCTTGTAATTAAATCCTACAGGCAAACGTTGATCCCATTATGAAAAAGCATCTGGCAAACCAGCGGAAAACGAGCGACGCGCCGTCGCGCGCGGACTCTGTTTTCTTGTTATATTTCGCGCAAGCTGGAAAATGCACGCTCGGCTTGACCGCAAAGGATCAACCTTCCGGCACGGAGGTGATGCCCCGGCAAGGATTTTCAGAGTCGCCACCTTTTATCTGGCACGAATCTTGTTAGCCTTGCTTTCGCGCGCGCAAACTAATTTGACGAGCGTACATTAAAGTAATTGACAATTTATTTGTCCCACGTCGTTCGTATTTATCAAGTTAGCAATATATTTTTTTATCCGAGTATTATATATGCCTTCAATTCTAACTGATTGACAGAATATTCCAATTGATTTGAATTCATAAAACGTATCGTACGCGTTTTTATATCTGTAAAAAGCGCATGATTTTACGCGGAACAAACCGTAACGTTAATTTAAATGGTATTGATGAATGTAGAGAAAATTGATAAAAAACACTGATTGAACGCTGAAACGATTGAAACATTTGAAAAATATCTGACAAAACCACACATGATAATAACATATCGTACAAATTTTCCATGTGCTCGCGGTTTGACGTGAAAGGTAAATACAACGAAAACTAATATTTGGCGCGCGTTACGGCAATTAGAAAAATTCTCGTACATGTTTCCGCAAGACAACACAACATAAAGCGTTGCTCGATATCGGAAAAATAATAAAACGTCACATCCCAAAATATTCCGACTATTCGTATCTATTTTTTGTTGGGAAAAAATCCAGGAGTAATCGCGTGAACAGTCAGAAAAACGTTCGGCCAAACGAACGTTTATTCTTTATTACACAAAAAAATTCTGCATTTTTGCTTTATTTCAAGCTTTATCGACCTTCATCTTCTTCAACTTTATTAAATAATTACGTGTCTAAAGCTTATTTTAAAAATTATTGCAACTTAAAAATCAATAATTCCTTAACCTTTAAAGAACTGTGAGATAATGGTAACGTTTCGAAATCAATATCATATTTTGCATTCAATTACATGCAAAATATAGGTACATATTATTTCGTACAGTGAAATTTCGTGATTTAAGAAAAAAAAGCCTCTGTAACCCTTTAAAAATTAACAATAAGATGACCGAAGAAATTAGAGCAAGTGAATTGTGAAGTAATAATTTAAAGACATAAAACAGTTTCAAGTTATATGAGGCAGGCACGAGAGGAAAGAAAATCTCGATTTTGGATGTGAGAAAGAGCACGAAATAAATCGTGGAAAGTCATAGGTCACGCCATGCAACGAATTGAATGGATTTCTTCGTGGATTCAACGCGAGATTCACCCTAAGAGGAATTTAGCGTTCTCGACCGAAAGATGCAAATCCGCGGAAAACCGCCGCCGAAGTGAGAATTTCTCTAAACCAGAATCCGAGGTATCTTCTTGGACAAGGAAAATTTCGTGCCGAAGAAACCACGAGAGATTTGCGTCAAAGAATTTGCAAAAATGCAGTCGAATGCTGCTCTTTTCTCCTTCGAGAAAGAATTTCTGTCAATCCGTGAATAACAAATGAAGCATTTGTAAAAGAAGACGAAGATTTTGCAAAAGAAAGACAAAGGTGGAATTAATTTCAAGGAAGAATAAAGCAATACGAGACGCTTGTCGCCAGGAAATCCGAAATATTTTCTTTGGAAGCATGCGGAAAATTATTTCGGCCGAATGTTCGCAACATTGCCAGAAGTGAAACGTTCAAAAAAGAAAAATTCTCACTATATCTCCGCGTATGAACATAAGCGCAAAAGGAAATAAAAAAACTTGGAAGTCTTCCAGGCGGAAGCATAGTGCAAGTCGCTCGATTTCTTTCAAGTTAGTAAACTCTTGAAATTGGAAAAATTTAATAAAATTCTGTATTAACTAAAATAAAACTAATTACGCATCTGAATCATCGACGTTTGAAACATTAATGTTACTGCTCAAATCGTTCATATTTACTACAAATTTACAATCTGTTTAAAGTTGTCTACAATTTTTTAAGCAAGTCGCTTTTTCCTGGAGCACTAAAATCGTGAAAATTGCGAAAACTGCGCATTCTAAAATGACGAGACGTGCTGAAATTCAGGATCAACCACACGACGATCCGAAAAAAGGGGAAAGATCACAAAGTCCGAGTGGAACTTCTCCAAAATTGTCAAACGGAGAATTGCCAGCGAGCACTCTTCTGGTCAGAATCCCAATTTGGATGGAAAATTCAACAGAAAGTATTCCACTTTCTGTGTTGAGTATTCTGCTCGGATGCGAGATCGACTCATTATCATCGTCTCCCGGCGCGGCGTCTCGCAATTGAAGAAACCGTCACGGCCGACCGGAGAAACGTGAGTGTCCTTTGGAGTGATTTAAGCTTCGCTCTCGCGTTCTTGAGTGCACGAGAGAGCGTACGCATTAAAACGGAATGTCTCGCCTGAACTGATTTGCAAGTTTCGCGTCTCTCATCCGGCCCGCAGCCGGCGCGGAAACCAACCTTCTCCTGTAATCCATTGTCCCCACTTCATAATTCAATGACTTTCGGAACTACGTTTCCTGGACTATTTCCTCGACGGGTCTTCTGAATGTTTTATGTGATTTTAAGATTACCACAGTGGTGGCGGCCGGCGATAGCGCGCGATACGCTTTTACCGTAATTGGATCTAAATTCTGAAACGAACGAACGAAGTCTAATAACGGCCCCTTATTTCTGGGTCGCGGGCTATTGTATTGGAGCCAATATTATGCTATTATAGCAAGTTATAAAAGTACTATCGAAGGGAGTACTAGAAGTAATATAAAATAATTTATAACGTAATACACGATAATAAATACACTGTGATGAAATATTGTAATAATATAATTGTAATAATAAAAAACGCTTGTGGTAAAGATAGACAAAGATCTATTTTTAAAAATGTGATACAAAAGTACGAAAATTGCGGCACCTAATTGAATAGAAGTCAACATATCATATAATATTGATTCTCTTTTTGAGATAACGCAATTCGTTAAATATAGAATATTTAACTGAATTAAACGTGACTAAAACAAGCAATACGAGCGGTACGTGCGAAGCAAAGGCGATAACTTGACTTGCAAAAAGGGAAATCAAGCCGTATGATTACCTATTTCAACGAGGCGTGTTCGATGAATTTCGTTTCAACCGCCAGTGCGAAGTTCAGATCGATCGTCTGTGGAACCTTTGGCGTTAAAGAGATTAAAATTTAATACGTAAGAGGCATTATCCATTAGAAATGCTCGTAACGCGTAAATGTTAATTATTCAGAATTTTTGGTAATTAATCTTTCAGTAAATTCTAATAATTAATGTTTTATTAGCATTTACTGCTGCCCATATCGCAATTTTCCATTTAACATGAAGTAAAAATATTTATTTATTCACACAAATTATTATAGTAATTAATACGAAAAATTATTTGATATTCAAATAAAATCTGAGATAAATAAAAAATAAAAAAAATATTAAAAAAGATTCTTTCTATTCTTGTAAATCAATTGTTAATATCTCCGTAAAAATTAATTGCTGGTAATTAATGGGAAATAATTTTACTTAAATGGCTTAAATGTCTTCGTGGGCTTTCTCGAATGAAACAGATTTAAATGTATCCATCGGAGTCGAATGAAACGGGCCATTTGGTTTTGGAACGAGCGGAGAAGCTAAACGTATCCAAACGCTGATAGTGTGTTTGGATACGTACTTTTGAAACGGTTTCCACCCAAGAAAAGCACAATGTTTCGAGATTTATACGGCGTAAATAGCGAAAGATCCTGTGTAAACGCCGGTGTTTCGTATAGACGCGAGTTCCCGTACGTGACAAGTGCCTTAAGTAATGGTAAACAGAGACGAAGGAGTATTGTACGCGGGGTTCGGCTTCAAGGCACGTTTTCGCCATCAATAGCGATGCTGCTCATAAATGTCTTTTCAAATCTTTCGCGCGAAAGAAGGAAGCTAATCCGCTTGGGTTAACTGATGTAATGAGGGTTGACATGATAATTTACGTGTCAATGTTTGATTTTTGATTGATTAGTTTTATGAATACTTTGCTTAATGACTAAGAACTTATGACATTTTATTTCTAATATTTTACTTCGACTAGGATTAAAGAAAAAGAGAGAGAAATATTATGTAAAATATTATATAAATTTAATAGGCAAAATGTTAAAGTATCAATAAAACATAAGTAAGATTTATTATCGACGAAGAGAGATAAATAATAATTTACACGATTCTTTTTAGCAATTGTAATGATTATAACTTATTATGTACATATTTATAATAAGATACACGCATTAAAATTTTAATTTGCTCAGTATTATTTAATATTAACATAAATAACGAGAGAAAAAATATTTTGCTTATTTTCACTGCATTACTGACAATTTAAACGGTAATATAAATAAGTTTATTAAATATATTATCGTGGATTACAGAGATAATTGGCCTGTGGATCACGTACTGCATTATTTGGCAATGAAAATTGCATATCGCGAACTTCCGCCATAAGATCGATGTAAGCATAACTGCTAGAATGATAAGTCCGCCGATATTTCAGTGCGATGGCGTTTTCGAGGGAAAGTGTCTGTCTGCTAGTACGCCCGTTCTTTTTGATATACGCCCCCCATTTCGCAGTTTGACGGGAAAGAAGCGGTAGAGTGCCTCGAATGCGACTGACAATAATTTGTCAAGTCGGCCACTCACGACTTCTTACATCGTTCCTTCGGACAAAGAGAACTTCGTTGGAAGAGCAGAGATTTCCCATCTGAGTTTCTTGCCTGTCGCGTTTCCGCACGTTGTGCGACACTCGAGATTTCATAATTGCGCGAGTGCATTAGAGGAGCTTCCGTCTCGCAAAATTGCACGCCGCTTGGAGAACATCGCGAAGAATTCGCATAAAATATATCGAGAGGTTCCGTGACGTTTCTTAGCGCGCAGTGCATTTGGCAACGAGCAACATGCATTTGGAGATCAAATCGTAACATATTTTTTATAAATTTATTGGACGCACATTATTATTTTCGTAAACATGGAATAATTCGTGTGTACATGAATGGTTATATCAGTTTAAATATCAACAATATTTATCATTACTAATAAAAAAATGATAATTGGTTCTGTTAATACGTAAATATACTCACAATTTCAAACGCTGTTCGAAATGTCGAATGTATCGATGCCAAATTATTTATATCTGATACTTTTATGCGCAAAATTTGTCATTTTTTTGTACACATTATCCTGTTTTTATCAACAAACATTTATAATATATAATTATTCAGTCACATTTGTTATGTAATGAATTTATTCGAAATGCAATGTTTAGTGTTTATCGGTCGCATCAAATATTTTCAATAATTAAATAATTGGTGTATGTGCATATTGTATTTTTCCACTCAAAAATATGGTCTTGCAAGTACAGCCACAATTTTTTGGCTACAAAAAATTAATTAGGGTAAATAAATGAGCAAATGTTGTGATATCGCATATATTTGGTACTTAATCAATCTAAATAAGAGACAGAATTTATATGTGAACTGTTTGAAAAGAAAGAAAATTTTTTTATGGGCGCCTATTCATGTTAAGGCTTATTATATTTGTTATAAAATGTGACTGTATAATTGGCAATGAGATTTAAATTTTCTAAAAAATATTGCTAACATGTTGCTGCTATAAATTCTATGTGGCAAACAATATTTTAGCAGATAAAAAATAGCGATAAATTTTTGTTATGACTCCTAGAAATCTACCTACATCAGCAAAACATTTGAGCTGTCTTTCTATCCTAAATAGTTAGAAAATACAACATGATGTAATGTTCGCAATATATTACGGCAGGATTATAACAGAACTTTGTATAACCAGATACTCAAGAAGCAAACGAGATTTGAGTTTAATTAACACAGAATTTAAACGAGGCCCGTAAGCGAAAGATGTCACTGCGAGGACTTAAGTTTTATCCTTTTCTGCACGTATTCATGTTCTCTAAAGGATGACCGGTGACCCGGATGAACCGCTGAAACCGCACAGAAGATCAAAGACGAGATTTGAGAAAAAATCTCGTCTCGATGATTTTAGAAGAGTTGGAAAATAAATTTTTTCGCAAAGAGAAATAAGTTTCTCTGTATTATTATTATGCTTGCTAATAAAAAATTTTGTTAACGAGATACAACAGGATCATTTAAATTCAGGCAAAAATTTAAAAAAGTTTTCTAATTTATTTCTAAATTATTTTTACAGAATCTTCTTTGTAAGAAGTTTTTTTTTCCATGCGCTCAATTTAAATAGAGATTCGATAAAATTTTAACGTTACTATATTTTACATTTTCCCATTTATTCGTTGTACTCTTTGGTTATAAATACGAAGCACCGTTTTATTCCCATTATGCTTTTATCATCGCGTTTTATGTCGTACGTACAATGCTTTATTTCAACTATCAGATAGTCATTTTATTTCTTTGTACGCGGAGCCGATTTTTAACGTAAAACCGAAATGGACGTAACTGATATAAAACACATCATCGAGATGCAGAGATTTTGCATTGTGCGATAAATAATTTCTCGATAATTGATGCCGTAAATGTCACGTTTACAGCGCATCAATATTCATTTATCATCAATTGTCAAGCAATATTACGCGTCGCGCAATAAAGTTAACGTTATTATTAAAAAATATATTAATAATTTTATTTTTTCACTAATATTGCTTTTTAAACATTTTTTGAAAGACTAATATTATTACGTCTGAAGACTTTAGCAAAATATTAACGTATTATCTGCGATATTTAAACAAGAATATATTTCAATGACATAAATCTATATTATCTCTTCAAACACGATCATTCGTTATCAGCAATCAGGAATTATTATCCCGCGCAATTAGTCAATTTCAATAAAATTCCATTAACGATTTATGAATGAATATTTATTGAAACAAGTATTTCGAGCAATTTCTGTGTTTAATCTTTTGTGAACCATGTGGGATATCTCATATCTTATGCTACTCATGCTATACTTCACCATAAGTATATTAATTTAATACGACAGTAATTCTATTGTCATAACATCAATTCTTGTCTTTAAAGTATAAAAATAAAACACAATTATAAAAAGGAAATAAACTCTTTAATCTTTTAAAACAAGAAAACAAAAAAATAAAAAACTAACTTAACTAGTTATTTTTGAAAGACAAACTTTAAGTTAATTTTTAATTAAAATTTTTTTTAATTTATTAACTTCTTTCCTAAGTTAAAAATTTATCTACGTAAAAGAATTATAAAAAAATATATTCGCACATAAAAAACAATATATTTCTTTGTTATTTCGGATATATTGAATTTACAAATAAAATTTACATTCGTTTGATATAACCCATAATTATTTTGGAAAATCAAACTTTAAAATTTACGCATTTCTTGATATGAATAAAGTGCTTTTTAAAATTTACTTGTAATTCAATTTAATCTTGACTAGTTAGTTTTTTGTTTATGTAATTTTTAATGTAACTAAATTAATTTTATAAGCCATTAACTTTAATTTAATTTAGATAAAAATATATTAATTCACCCTGATTTTATTATATTATATTAATAAAATAATACAAAGGGGCAATCGCATAATGCGTACAATTCGTTCAACACTTGCTACGTCTTGCGAATTACCGTAATGAACAAATATTCATTATGGATATACATAGTATGTAGATCTTTCGCTAGTTCGAACGTCATTCATACGACGCGCGACGTGTTTGTTTTCATTAGCACGCGCGCGGCCGCGCCAGTTGTTACCTGCGTATCGCGCGTACGGTGCGTCATTGTTTACGTCAGAGGTCGCCACCCCTTTATTAGCGCGACGAAGCTCGGACGAGCAGGCTGCGGGCACGACGCCGCTTCGCGTGTCGCCTTACGTCTCAAAATGCGACCGCGATTATTCTCTTGTTACAATTGACAACGTCTCATGCTACAGGTTAGTTAACTTCTAAACGATGGCTGTTTATCGTAGCAGTCACTTTGCGCGTTTACGTCGGTTTGGTCACTTTAAGTTTGACGAATCACATTCGAGCGCTAATTACGTGCGCTTACGTGGTAAGCGATAGTAGCGAATGCATTTGTTTTCTCGTGAAATTCACGGATAATGATTCCTTTAGAAACATTTCAATATGAACGTATACCATCGCATGTTGATTTTACGCCGTTTTCGCCTCGATTGCGAGTGATACATAAGTTACCGGATCTGCTTCGAGTAATGAAAGCCGTGTGATGTATCGAGCGTCTGTATCGATAGCCAACTTCAGGCGTAACCACGAAGCATTCGGCCGATTCGGCGTATGTTGTACGTCTACTTGCATTTCGCGGCGGTTACGGATTACAGGCGAGTGTTTTAATTCATCGATTGATCAATCGCGAATGCAACCTTGCTCCGTAAAAGCAGCAGCATTTGCTTTATCTCGCACGCGTTTCTCCGCGACGTACGATGCGCGTTGGTGTTTACATCGAAGATCGTTTTTTCCGGCCGTTCGTCGACATTCTTGGACGAAGCAAGTAGTGAGGTTAGTCGCTTCGTATGTCGTATTATTTCTCGAAATATCAGTGCGCAATGAGAGATGCATCTTTAAGAGACATAATCATTTACGAATACGATTTTCACTCCGATCTCATTAAGTAATTACCGCGGTAAATGATTTACAACCTCAAAGCAAGCATTTATCGAAATCTATTATCTTGAGCGGTTCGTTGATACAAAGCAAAATGACAAATGTGTGTGTGAGTGTGTGGATTTATAATCAATTTTAATATTCATAATTCAACATTCGAGTTTAATATTTTAATATTCGTGAAGAGCTCAGGTGGAAATGAATCAGAATTTTTATGACTTGTCAAAAGTTTCTGTCGTTAAAAATTTGTCCGTACCTAACATTAATTTGCTCGCAGCAAGCGTCGAGCGAATTACAGCTTCGTGCGAGCGTAATTTTTATAGCATTATCTCGTCGTAATATGATAAAACACTAAAACAGCTTACGCCGTGACTGTCGTAAAAAGTCGCGCGATCGTTATATCGTGATAATTAATATCACATGTAATTATAATTAATTATAATTTATGTTTTCAGGTGCTCGCGCGCGCGCGCGCGTGTGTGTGTGTACATGTGTGTGCAACAAAGGAATGTGAGAGAAGGAGACCTGGGAAGCATCAGGCGACGGCGGAGCAACCGTAAAGTGAGTAATTTATTTATTACATTATTTATTGCTTCAGAAATTAATTGTTCATAATTATTTTACGTGCACGCAAATATTTCTTAAAAATATTAATTATTTTAAAAGAAGATTGCTACAATTCGAATATATTTATATTTTACAGCACCTCGGCGTGATGTTCAACTTCGCTGCTGCGTATCGTATCGGTGAGTGATAGAATATATTTTATTTTAATATTACGTAATGGATCTGTGAAAATTGTATAAAATATACATAACGTAAAATAATGCTTGGTGCACACGCACATGTAAAGCATACGCAATGTTATGTATGCACGTATTAAATTTTAATAACATTTAAATAATATATACAATATCTCACAAATCCATTACCTAAGAATGGATGGACTATAAAATAATATATATAATCCTAGAACGCGCGGATTTGCAATCATAGTACAGAAACACAAACAAAAAATGTATGAATGATTTAACAAGTAAAATATGATTCGATATGATTTTTGCAAAAAAAAAAGTTGTTTCTAAATATGATAAAATTAATAGAATTCTTTAGCATTTGAAATCTACCTAACGCTTATCTATTATTCTAAAATTATAAATTAATGCAAAGAAACAATCTTTAGACATTTTTTAATATGTATAGTATAAGTCAAACATAAATAAAAGCAGGAAATATTTTAGGTTATTTCAATTAAATTATTTAATACAGAAGAAAAATTCATTAATTGAATTATTAATTTTATTTTCTTCTTATAATGTGTCAGCTTTATTTTTTTAATATTTTATAGCCCATCCAACTATATTTATGAAAAATTAATTACTTTATTTAAATTTACATGCAACAATTAAACTTTTATTATTCTTAATCAAGTAGTCACACGAGCTGATTGCTAGTGTGCGCAATATGCATATAAGAAATTAAAAAATAAAATTAGTTAACCGGTAGAGATTAATATTGTCTGTAGCTGTAAAATTTGATAAGAAATTACAAATTGGTGCGCACGTAAGTAAACGCGATTACGAAGAACGTAAACTCTACTTGACGTTAGACAACTTTTATCGTTTATAAGTTGGAAACTATTGCAATCTCAATATTACTAGGATTTTCGAATCTAATTTTCGGAATAGCGTGGCTTTCCTCACATTTCCCATATTTATACCGAGTTTTGCTCGATAAATCATTTGAAAAGTTGTTCATACAACAACACAAAATCCTCGATTTTGTCGATTAATTAATATTATTGTACGATATGAGATACGCTGGTTATAAATGTATTATATTACGTCTATTGTTACGTATCCCAATTCTACTTTAACGATTTATTTATGGAAGATATAAATTCCGATTAAAAAGAAACAAACGAAAGAAAGAGAAGAAGCCCTAAGGAAATTCATACAAGTCCGGATTACTTCGTCAACCGATCGGCTTTACGGAAAAAATATAGTAGTTGTTAAAAAGGTAGACTAAAATGTTAGACATGAATAGAGAAAATGAATAAGGCATAGTAAAAGCGGTCATTCAAACGCAAATTACTCCTGGCTCCATTTCCATTTTGCAAATAAAGCGCAGCGAACCTTACCGGAAATAAGAATGAGCTTTCGTGCGAGTGTGCATGTTCCCCTTTGTTTTATCTAACCGCGCTCATAAAATTGACTTTTTCTATCGAATTTTCCGGTTCTAAGTTACCATTCATTTTTACATCTTTCAAAAATTTAATGAATAAGAAGACATTAAATGCAAAGTATAATCATATTAAAAAATCTAAATCCTGTTAATGGACGAAAATTTGCAATAAGCAATGTCCATTAATCTTATATTTAGAGAAATAAATATTAGGCAAGTATATAGATACCTCTCGTGAATCTATAAATTCGAAATAAATTCTATTCTCTATAAAAGCTTTTGTATAAATAGGTGCTTAAAAAGGAGATTGATAGAAATTTATCTTCGTCAAGTTTCAATTTCGTATTTTTTTAAATAGAAGAAAATAATTTATTATTTTGTTCTTTCTATTCCTTCATCCTTTTATCAAAATTGTATATGCGATTCTTAGAGTTTCACAAAATTTTGCCAATTTTAGATAGAAATTATATTATAAGACGACTTACTAATATTTTTTCTCTATTAAATTAATTCTATTATTGAATACTTATCGAACATCTGATATTATTGCGTAACGCGGCCCTGGATGGACGCAACCATTCGAACGCAACCGTTCCTAATTGGCACTTTTTTCCACGGTAATTGGAAACGGTCGAGCAGCTTCTTCGTGAAGAGATCTCGAATTGGAAAGATATGGAACGGGGAATAGAAAGAAAACCGTCAGAAACGAAACGGAAAGCATCTCTATAGCTCTATAGAATCAAAATAAAAAAATTGAACCTTGTGAGATATATGTGATATATAAATTATTATCGTATATCAGTTCGTAGTAGTTTATCACTTCTGACAGATGAAATTGCGTATGATATCGTTTGTCACAAAAACTTTTTCGTACAACACTGATTATCAACTATTTCATTTTTACTGACTAAAATATAGGACTTACGGTCTTGTTGATTTTATTAGTAAATACCAAATTTTTATCTTAAAATTGTGTAATTATATATACTTTGCATTACATATATTCTTATATATAATACGTCGTATTTGTTTATAATACACATACACATTTAAATAAACGAAGCAAACATCACAAAAATCAATAACAATATTATAAACAGATATTGTAGAAACTTTCAATACTTGTGATGTGAAAATACGACATAAATTTTTCGTATGAAATAACGTGTGAAATGTAAAGGAAAAATACAATGGGAAAGGAAGAAAATAAAAATAAAGATATTCCTGCAGAATTATATTCACAGCCGATGTATACAGCTTTTTCTTTCGTTTTTAAAAACTTTATTTTTCCTAGTTTTAAAAGAACGACAAAATTTTAATTAGCGAGAAAACGATACTTTTTCTGTACTTGTACTTTTCTCTTTGGATTCATGGATATTTTTATATTTATGGAAAACCACCAATATCAATTACATAGATGTTATTTTTTGCAATAAAAATAAAATAGATTTTTTAAATTATTATAACGTTATCTTATCAAAAGTTACTATATTTGACTAAACGATATCATATTTATTTTAAAAAGAAACAGGCGTATTACGTTAAAATTTCTTTTTTACATATTTTATTAATTATGTTTTTTAATTGATTTTTTCGTGGCCAAAAGTTTTTAGAAATTTTGTTCTTGGTTAATATCATTGCAAACGTTTTTTGCAAGAAAACAACGAATGAGAAAGCAAAAGGAATAGGAGAGTCGTAGTCTGCGGTATTTTCACGAGAAATAAAAATTCACGATATTTTCAGAGTTAACTGACCATATACCGCGTTACATTTGCAAAATGATTACGAATACGAAGGCATCAACGACTCACCAGAGATACTTTTACATGTGTTTGGATACTATCTTCGCTCATAAAGCGGAACGTAAAGAAAAAAAATTTGGTCCGGGTCGTATCAACATCGACAGGACTACTTCCTTCAAATTTGCATGTGTGCGTGTGTATGAACGCGTGCGCAATGGAAGCAGTTTCCATTTAACGACCAGTCGTTTCAGGAAAGGTCGTGGAATGATGTAACGAGGCTTTCTTTGTATTTATACCGAGTTTCGCTGGAGTTTAATGAGCTCGACGAGTCGTGAAAAGTTTCGTACATCGTAAAATGCTCAATTTTAAAGAGCAAGTTACATGCGTGATGATAAGCGAACTTTATCTCTAAAACTCTATTAATTCAGTGAAAACTGCTATTTTCGCACTTAGCAAATTAAGGCAACTAGAAAACTAAGCTTTATCGAGTGTATCAATTAGAAAGAAGATAATACGCGTTATTTTACGATTTTAATTACTAATTTAAATATTCTATAGTAATAACTTTGTAAAACTAAATCAAATACTAAATGTTTAGAAACTAATAACTGACTTATATAATACAACTTGATGTTTTCATTTAAACATTGTCAAGTAATATTTGAATAGGATTTCCGGATCTATAAAGATCCATTAAAGATTATTTGTCTTCTATAAAACTATTGTTTCAAAATTTTCAGTTTTAATATAAATATTAAAAATGAGAGAAACATTTACATAATCGTCGCAATCGTTGCCGGTTTGAAACGAAATATGTTTCATCAACGAATAATGTTTTTAACCAGTAAGCTTGTAATCCGAGATATTTTCATATCGTTAAATAAATCTCTTGATGGTGCAATATCGCGTTTACATGTAGGAGATCAAATAAAACATGCATCACATTCAACGCCGTGTTTGATGATTTCAGAAATATTCGCGTTCATAAAATTCCCACGAAACAAACATTAATAGCGATCCGCGGCAAATGATTTATTCATATGAGACGTTGGTGCGTTCCGAGCACATCAAATGTTTAGCTTTCAATAAAAATTCAATTTTCAATCTTCGTGAAGGTAACATAATACCGCATGGCTGCATCCGTCGGTCGCCATTCTTAAAGTCTGCAAACCTCGCGAATTACGATAGTGTTCGCAATGTAAATGTTTGAACTCAGACTGGAGTACACACGATGCGTGTGCACTCGTGAGATGTGAGACGTTGTTCTAATGGCTCTGAAATTGTATAGAAAGTTATGGTGCCTCGCGGAGATCTCTTGAAAGTTTCACGAGATAAAGCTCGTGTCGCCGCAAGCTCCGTCATCGGCAACTCCATAAATGTCTGTAATTATTTCACAGCACCGTAATAAAATAAACTAATGAAGAGGGAAACAAAGTAAAACGTATGCTAATATTTAATTTAATTTATTCACAGAAATCAAATAATAATCTGATTCAAGGATACGTTAAATTGAATTTTATTATAAAGTTTATTAGTAAAATCACATTTATTTTTTCTCCAATGTTAAAACATGGATAAACTGAGACAAGGCAAAAAATTAAAAATTAATTTTTTAATTTATTTCATGAGATATTTATAAAGACATGACAAACAAGAAGCTAAAGTAAAAAGCTTCAGTTATAGTAATTACTTATTTACTATAAATGCTGAGCTGCTCTTTAATTAATGACGTGAAGTTAAAACGATTAATATGGCACAATAAGGAAGGTGACGAAAGTTACATCCAAAATTGCTTGTAAAAGATTGCGTAATTTTGTTTGAAAGCTTTGTGATGAGATGATCCTCACGGGTAACTTCGTGGCTCTAAACTACCTAAAATACGAAGCGCCTCCCAAGACTATGTAAGTTCCTATAATCCACGTCACTCCATGTAATGTAGCGTCATATTATGCGCGAAATATATTACCACACGGGACGAAGCTATCACTATCGCGAAACACTTCAAAGGACTGCTTGTCGGTATTGCTTGATTGCAATTTAAATGTTCTCGCGCTGGAGTGCGAAACAGCCACACACATCAAAATAATCTCATCAAAATTTCTTTTGAAATATCTTTTAAAATTGTTCTATTTTGATTTGAAATATTCTAAATTTCTACAATGTGCTTCGCACATTTTTTTAATAGCATTTCGCAATATCATAACATTAACAAATAGTTCGTTAAAGTTTATTAATGCACGTGGTAATATAAGAAAGAAAGAAATGCTACGTATATCGTTACGTATCCGGTAATTATAGTACATCATTTTCAACATTTTATTTGCCGTGTAGAAAATACAAGAATATTATGAAATTCTGGCTGTATCGCTTCCGCGCGATACATTTCGATATAGCACGACGCACGTACATCGAATTTACTAAAAATACGGTATCTTAGCGGCAATAAAAGCTATACTGCGCTGCATTGTGAAGGTAATTGAGCAGAAAAAAATTGCAAAAACGTGCGCCGTATTTTGATTTTATCTCTATCAAACTATTCGAACAATTAAACGTTAGAGTACGAAAAAAAGGATCTCTACGTGATAACATCTCACACAAGCGATTAAACTTGGCACACTTATCAACATTTGACGTGCAATAGACAATGTATAAGTATTAGGTAAAATAGAATGGAAGAATGAAGAACGAAACACTCGTTAATAATCTGAAAATGAATAGAAGCCGATTCGAAAAAACGCGTGTTATATCCGGCATGATAAAATCAGCCGATCGTAAATCCATTGCTTCTGTTTTTATATTTACCTGCTTTTCCTTTTATATATCACATTGCGAATCACGTTCTATTATAGCGGATGTAACTCGCGGCAATAATTTTTCTTTAATGCACACCGATGTGTTGACACGGATCGCTATGAGAAAATATACGCTATTATTTAATGCCAGCATTGTTACGTTTTGCTAACTCAACTAATGTAGCTGAATTGCAGACACATTTAAATTGGACTATTCAAATTTTTGGAAAACGGAGAAAAAGCACAAGAGTTTTTTTAATTTTATTTCAATCGAGTAGCGTTTAACGGTATTCTGCTATGAAATAGTATATTTTCGTAATGTGATTATAAAATGATCATTATAAATCATTATAAATCGCTATTGTATATTTTTTTTACATATTAATTTTACATTCTGACATTTGTATTGTATTAATGGTAATAGAAAGTCCTTTGATTATGAGATAAAATCCACTGTTGGGTGGGGCAAAACTAAAATAACTTCCTATATCGACTATTTTTTATATAAACTGTTTCTTTGCGTTGCAAACCGAAACATATAATACGGAACCGCAAAAATCACGTCGAAGATTGCGAGAGTGAGCACGTCCGTCCGATCGTTTCGAGAAAATCAGCAAACTTTTCCTAAATCCTATCGACGCAATTATCCAAAGTTCCGGTATCCGATTCGGCCCGTTCGACCCTCAGATATTTCGTAGGTTAAACTTTTCCGTATAAATCGAGCCCGGCGACCTGCTTCCACTTTTATTGGCCGTATTGCAAATTGGCAGTATACAGAAAAAAGTATACGTATGCAAAAGTTTCATTTAAATCGCCGAGCGCGCGTTCAAATAAACCCATCGCAACCGCCGTCAATGCAAAGGTTTGTGCGTCGCTCGATTTCCAAGTCGCCGTTGGAAATTGTTAGTTATCTGAATAGCATGCAATTTCAATATTATATTATGAGAGTAATGAGTTCTCTCTTGGTTTGGTTCACCTTTCATTCGCCCGCCTGCATTATTATTATTATATTACCAAATTATATAAAATAATACAAACTTTGTTAGTAATTTCAATAATAAAAATTCATTATTAGACACATTTATTACTTCTGTATGTATTTGTGTTAATTATATTATTTTATATATTGTATGTTAAAAGGTTACTTTTACTATTGCAATTTTGAACTGAAAATAGAACAAATATATTTAATAATTTATTATAGCTTTCCACTAAAAATATCTAATTTATTGATTAAAAGAAAACATTAGATTATTGTATAATTTAAAAGAAAATTCTTTCTGCTACATCAATTGCAACTCTCTCAGTCGTCACTTTTTTCCGTTAAAATACAAAATCAGAGATCTTTAAAAATGCGAGTAGTGACAATCTAACCGACCGACAGACAATGCGGAACGAATACAGCGGAGTTCAACGACGAAAGCGCGGAGTGCAAAATCATCGAGGTATCGCGGCTACGCGATATTCGCGCACAATACAGCAGGCGCTGCATCGGGCGGACAATGGTCCTTTTTTCGTTCAAATGGGAACAAGGGTTGAAGGGAGAGCAACGTGGCGTGCGTTAAAGGGAGGACGGACAGCGTGTACGCGGTACGTGGTAACGTAAATCATATCTCGAAATAGATTCGAACGGTCGATCGTGGATTGCTCGATGTCGGCGTGCCATAAACGTTCGAGCACAAATCCGATTCGCTCTGAAATCTTATCTAAAGCCGAGTGCTACATGTTAAGCCCAACTCATTTCGTATCACGATTACGTTCGGATTAATACTTTCAGCACCGTTAACGGGGCGACAAATAGCAACTTTTATAAATAATCTTTACAAATCTTTGCAATAATAATCTGCGGCTTTCCATATAATAAATAAATAATCTAAATTTTCTTATATATCAAAAATTTCCCTTATCTTTCATACATATGTATATACACTAAAAAAATTTGTTGGAAAATTATAATATTCTCGATACGTTCAAGTAAACATTGAGTTAATTCAACAATTATTTTGTTAAACAAAAAAGGTATAATTCATTCATGTCAACCATTAATACCTTTTAATAAAAAATTAACTAAAAAATTAACTAAATCAACTCAATATTTAATTGAATATAAATATTTAGTTTCTCGACAAATTTTTTCCAATGTTTAAAAGTAGCGGGAGGGGAGGGGGGAATTATATTAATTTTTATTAGAGAATCAGGGGTTATATGTAAATACGTTTATTAATTTAATTATTTTCTACATCATCGTTCTCCAAAAAAAATTTTATCGTACATTTCCGCAGATATAAATCAAATAAAGTCAAATGCAGTGATTTTATTTTATTTTATTTTATTTTATTGTTATTACACATGCAAGGTGACCAACGATGGCGATTTTCCAGATGATACGACCTTCGTTTAAACAAAATGCTTTATCGACGGGCGAGAACGGCCCTATGAAATCGTGATCAGTACGCGCAATGCACCAACAATCATTGCGCTCGCGATTCGTTTACTAAACGAATTTGGAAAGAGGACAGACGCGAGTATTGTCCGATGTTGCTCACGTTAAATACGTCGATTTAATTACCTATTGAACGCTGTAAACGAAGTTTGGTTGTACAGATGTTGACAATGGATTCGTTTACTCGAGCGCGCACATAAATCAGCGATATACCAGATTATACCCCATTACGATTATGAAATTTTATCACTTTTACATTATTATGGAGCTTATTATCGGAAGATGTAGCCCGATGATGAACACCATCGCGTGTTGGTAAAATGAAAATTCCGATTTTCATTAAGTGTCACTAGTTTCAATTAAAATTGGATTTTCAATTTCCTGACGGAATATCAATTAGGTACCAATTTTCCAACGACAACGTCCTACTCCCGTTCCGCTAACGGAAAACCCTGATTTCGATTCCACTTTAATTACATCTGCCCAACACTGATTGCCTATTATGTGATGCTAGACGAGTCTAACAAGCTTCGAAGCTCTCTTCGCGAAGAAAGCTTTTTAGCTGCAACATTCTCTATCTTCAATCACTGCATTCAGCATCACTCGTATACATTTTACGATATCTTATTCACAATTTAATAGGTCACAGTACATGCCACATAAACTAACTCGACTATAATTTGATTCAACGCAACTTCTTGGAAAATTGAATTAAGACTATAATTTGATGACAAAAATACAAGAATACTCTTTGCAATTTAAGCTTGTTCTAAAACAGCGTCGTTAATGTTTACTGATATTATATAATTGAGACTTATAAATCAATTTCTTTTTTAATCTTAAATGCCAACAAAATTTTTAATGAAAATCTACGGATATAAAATAAATTATGCGTTCTAAACTTGATAAGGAAACGTTTCACTTTTAATCGTTAATGTAGAAGCAAGTCAGATATCTTATAAGAGATTTCCATAATTCGGTGAATGAATAAAATATTGCCCGCGAGGGATCTTCCGAGGATTTTTCACGGCGAAGATATTCATCCTAAAATCTCTGCGCGCGATATTCTCATTTAATTCGATCTTTTAACCATCCTCTCCGTCAGATCCGGATGAGATTAGTGACGATCCGAAACTCCCCTTATATCGCAGCTGTTTTCTCGGTTCTCAATCTACTTCCCCAATCTCGCGGGGCATCTTTCGTTAGTGCTCACTCGAATTCCAAGGCTTCTCAATTGCGTTGCATTTAGGTTTATCGAGCGGACAGAATGTCTGCGTATTCGCCGTTTCTGTTTCACGGTCGCTCGAGCAAAAATTTTATGTAGAAACTGCAGAAACTATCCGTGAAACACGGTATTCTGGCCTATATAATAACCTGTCTTGGAGATGAACTTTGCAGCTTGTAGATGGAATGCGGACACGTCTGAGAATCGATCGCGTCTCACTTTGAACACAAGCGATTTTCTCATCATACATATTCCTGACGATGACATTTAGCATATATTTCTTTTTCGTTACTTGCCAGAAAATTAAAATTAATAATTAATGTCATAAGATAAACAATATTTTTTAAATGAGAAATGATATATATATAACCATTTTATCGAAACAAAATATTAAAGAAATTTAAATTTTAGTCGCAACTTGTAGCTTACTTTTTTTCTATAATTTTTTAAATACTTTTTAATTACATGTTAATAGTCATTATTTTTAAATAATTTTAAATTATTTGAGTAATTGTTTTTTCTTCATTCTTCTTTCTGATTCTTTTGAAATATTTCTTAAGTATCTTTTAGATTACAATTTACACAGATAGAGTTATTATGATTGTTAACTTCTTTATGAATAATCGTATCACCTACATTGCAAAAATTTAAAAATAAAGATTATAAAAAATTATATGTAATCTTAGAGACTTACCTTTATCGCGTCTTGGTCACAGATATAAAGAGAAAGAGAGAGAGAGAAAGAGAGAGAGAGAGAGAGAGAGAGAGAGGGGCGAAGAGAATGTTGTAGTCCTTATCTATGAGGGGCAACACGTAGGTCTAATTAACTTCGCGTCGGTTCCAAGGATTTAATCCCGTGGAAAACTGTGCGCACCGAAAGGAGGAAACGTTAAGACTCTGCATCTTTCGCAATTCCGTGAAATCGTTCCCGGACAAATTGAAGATTTTCGAAGAACAGGCGAAGTGAAGATGTAGATTTAATTTTTCCGCCGTTGCTCTGTCGCAGTGAACAGTAATTTTTTCTCTAGCCAGGAAATGAGATTAGTTATCGTGAAACACAATCGGGAGTTTCAGCGAAGATGCACTCTGTCTACTAGCTTCAGATTATCTTGCGTAAAGTGCAAGGAAATAAGATTAACGACAAGATTAAAAGTAATTAGATGTACGACTATCGAGAGACTGATAGTACTATCTTATTTCGTAGAAATAAAAATAAAATCAAACATAAAGATGAGGGAGCTCCAATACTAATAATTATTTTAACGAGATTTTTTATTTTTTGATTGTCGTTACAATAAAGCCATAGTCGATCATTCCTTCATCAATGATTAATCATAATTATTTATTTCAATTTTATGAAATTTTATTAGTATGGTAGATTATTTTTACAAGGAAAGTAATCACAATAATAAACTTATAATGCAGCAATGTATTTATCTAAACATTTTCTCTTATATTTTTATTACAAAAACAATATTAAAATATTATCAAATAACTTTTTAAGTTTAATTGATAATTTATTTTCTGCAATATATTACATTTAATTTCGTAGTATAGAATGTTAAACAAATATGTACTGAAAAATAGATTATTTTGATAACGTTGAATTACAGTACTAGAGTAGTTTAAAACAGTAAAGCAAAATTGTCTCGCGAATAATTAGCCTTTCAACATGAGCTTTATTTCAACTCCCGTGTCAATAACTGCGAAACGCGAGTGAATCATGAAGCGACACTTACGGCTCGTTGACAAGTTGTTGACTTGGGGTTAAAAAGTAATTACGATGCGTACGTGGATTTCACAAATTTAATATCCACCGATTTATCCAACGCCGGTTTAATGCGACGTGTTATTTTTGGATGGTATGCGTTTACCAAGCCGCATAATTGCTCGCGTACTCATCACTCTTCTCTGCGATTAACCGTTTAATTTATCGCGACGACGAGTGAAACGTTTGAGCACGGCTATCCCGATGATAGTTACGTAAAACGGATGGACATGTTAGAGCCCCAAGCAAAGGTAATTTATTGAGCACTTAGTCCCTACAGTGACGTCATTTCTCGGAGCGTGAAAGATAATCTATCATTGTGCAGCCAGACAATCGTGGATCAGGATTTGCTTTCACGATTAAAACAGTTCATTAAGGTTGAAGTAAGACGAATTGCCAGTCTATAGCGTGATCAATATATTCGTTTCAAACGATACGATTTGACAATTACTTAAATCATTGAATATTCTACAATTATTTTAATAGATCTTTTGTGAGGATAAATATAAAACAACACATGAACAAAATATGAAAGAAACCTCTGTATATCAGGAAATATAAACTTTAATATGAGATTTTTTTAATATTTCAAGCATAACGTTTACGATATTGCTTGAATAACTAGATTGCAAAAATTTCTCGTTATGGATACTCACTTATATTTTTATCCCTGTATTGTGGCCGCGCATCGCCAATGAAACAGACGAAAAGCACCCACACTGCGAACCAGCACGTTCCCATTTCGACCTGAAATAAGAAGCGATATTCTTAACTTAATTAAGAATTCAATGGTGCGGCGAACAGCACTTACAGTTTCTTTACGACTGCAATATTACCGCAGCTTTACAGGATTTCTTAAGTAAGGCCATCATGATGCAACGCAACATGAAAAAAATATTATAACGAAATAAATTTAATTGGGGTAAATGATCCAGTTACTGACAATGTCCCAAATACTGAAAATTCGAACTTATGTGTATATAAATACTTTTTTTAATATATAAATTATATTGAATTATATAAATTATGTGAATCATATAAAGAATATTTTCTTAATAATTGTCTTAAAATATACTTATCATGAATTAAAAAAAAATTCATCATATACTCGAGAAAAGGATTTATACTATTTCGAAAAATATTATAAAATTTTATTGAAGAAAAGTCAAAATAAGAAAATCGAATTTCTGGTTTAACTTAATATCTTGCACTGCATGAGATGCTACCGTGTTTCTTGATTCTTGATTAAAGTATTAAATTATTAGGCTTCAAAATATATTTTGAATAAGTTTAATGATATAATAAACTTATGATAGATTTGCGGATATATGAACTTATGATATAGTTATGTGAAATAAATAATATTTACTTAATTTAAGTAATTTATATAAATATGTATTTTTCTGTATGTACACAGAAGTTTATTTTAAGTAAATGATTAATGTGCTTTAAGACTATTATCAAAAAAATATTCTTGATAAAAATAACTGTTATTTAAGAAAAGAAATCAAAAATTAAGTAATTGCTTTTCTTGACATTAAAGTAATATTTTTCTGCGGGTCATTTACTCTACATATAAAATCAACATTTATAATTCATTTTAATATATAATAATTATAGTTGAGTTTTTAAAAATTTATGAAAACCTTATGATTTAGTTACATCTTGGAAATATCTACTTTAAATTTCGCTTAAAGTAGCATAAAACAGTTAAAACAGGATCGATATATATGTATATATGTATGTATATAAAGCAAGTTTGTTCACAATAAATTCTGGTCGCTTTTGCTTACTCGGAAGGAGCGTCGTCGTTTCCTTACGAAAACTTATCGTTTCCCCGTTGCATTTCTTCCGATCCATTATTGTACTTGTTGTGGCGAAGTTGCCGCCCACAAAAGGATAAGCGTTTTAATTTATAAAAGTTTTAAATTTATGTCGTCCGAATGTTTTGCAATTTAAAGTCTTCGAAATATACGAGATGTCTTTGACGTCAACAATATCGCTCGATTCTGCCACTACTTTTAATACAAGTCTTAGTAATTGTATATCTTCACAACTTTTCTAAAAGATTGCGGTTGGACAACTTTATTTTGTCATCAGAGCAAATGTATTCGCTCGCGTTCTGTAGTTCGAGGAAAAGATCGATGGTTGCATTCACACATTTCTATAACTACGCGGATCATCGGCCCATCTCGTAATCGCTGAAGGGATAATGCGCCTCAACCGTCGAGCCCGGAGACGATCCTTTGTGGCAATTGTGCGGATAATCGAAAACCGAGAGAAAGAGACACGGAGTATAGGATTCGCGGTGCGCAGCACGGCTGAATATTTCCGGGTTTCCGCCAGGCGTGCACGGAAATGTTATAAAATATTTCTTTGAGGATTTCGACTGTGTGGAGATATATATTTCATTCGACAAGCATTTCCGCGCGGCACGTACTCGGTTCTCTATGTCAGTTTCCGCGAATATTATTCGCGAGCTGAGCGAGGAAAAGTTCCTTCCGCGTAAGACGACGACGACGACGACGACGACGACGACGACGATTGCTTTATCCATGAAATTAACGGGATTTCGTTGTCACGATGATATCAGCGTGTTTCTGCATGCGCATTTTATCGTTTCCGTAGAATATGCGCTGAACATCCTTGTTTCATTTCGTGACGTAATACCGGAACGTCAACTCAAGAACGTCAATCGTTCAGACGGCTGAAATCGATAGTAAATTGCTGGGAGGGACATACAAAGATTTGAAAAATCTAGCTGAAATTAACGACCCTAATTGAATGAATTTATTAAAAATCCTTTTTCACATTTTAACTCGTGAATTTTATTAAAATATTTGTCAAAACACATTTCATAAAATTTTGAGAAATAAACACGTACATAATTTTGTATTATTTTTTTATACAAGTTTATTTACATACATTTTTAAAAATCGAAAAAAAAAATTTTTTATACATTCCGATATCCACATACAAACAACTAGTAATTAGATAAACGCTTTATTTCTAAATTAAATTAATCAAACAATCTATTACGTCAATTTTCTATTTAAATTCGATTATATCTGCAATCTATGTACTTTGTATCACCGAATAAACTCGGATTAGCGTACTTTTCTCGAGAATACAAGAAGATCAAAGAAACACATATTATTATCGACGTTTTTTGGAAAACGTTGCAGCCGTTCTCGCGTTTCATCCACTCACATACATTTCGTAAAAGAGCGGAAGTGTACCCGAAGGATAGACATCCCCCTTCCCGAGGTGGCGGATATATATCCCTTCCAAAGGCTTATCTGTCGGAGGAGCTGCCCTTTCCGGGAAAATCCCTAGACGAGCAGCGTAAAAGTTCCTATTCTCCCTCGAAAGGAAAACATCGTCTAGTACTCAGAGTGCAGGTCCTTCTCTCGACCCCAGGATCATCTCGACCAAGAGTACACGAATACACGTAGACCTCGCGTACGCACGTACACGTTCACACGCGCCCGACGACGAAATGATACTCGCGCGTGAAGTGGCAACCCCCTTGCCTTCGAGGATCTTCGAACCTTCATCGATCACTATATACCTGCCGGGGTCAACTTCTCCACGTATCTCGTTTCATGGTTAGCCGGTTCGAAAATATTCCCTATCCCTTTTCATCGCGACGGAGGAGGGCGACTTTAGTGCCGGCCGCCGGGACGCGAAATTTAGAACCCGTTCTACGGAGGTAAATAAAACGTATTCTCGGGTCCTCGGATCATTGAGTTTCTGAATCCCTGGGTTCGTTGATCCTAGGATTACCTCTCTCACCGTCCGTCAATAAGATACGTACGTGCGAATCATTTTAGACAATTTCTTAAGAATGAAATAATGGTATTCTGATCATTCGAATGCTTTTAATACTAAATAGGGTGCGCTTCTTCATTTTGTTTCCTTAATAAAAGGATTTTCATCAAATTAAACACTATCACTATTATTGAAAATTACACGTTTAATTAAGCAGTATATTTAAGTTAAAAGCAATAAGGAACTTTGTCTATTGAAACTAATGTTTCGTCCAAGTATCTAAGTACGTCCTTAATACTTACTAAGCAGTATAATTTCAGTAAGTTCAGTTCTCTGTGCTGCAAACACACACAGATCTGCTTCTCGTATGTTCGTGATAACGAAACCGTAACATATAAGATATGTTACGGTTTCGTTATCAAAAATTCAAAATAGCTACAATTGTTTCCTCTTATAGGAATAAAAAAGTATCACAATGAGAGAAAGACGTTAAATAATCATTTTTTATAGACACTAAAACAGTTATTTTTAGACTAATTGTTTATTCATTACATAAACTGAAACTGTATATTAAAACTATATAGTTTTAAGTATCAAATATTAAACATAAAAATAATAAACTGAATTGTAAACACCAAGAGTATTCAAAAAAGAGAATAAAAGATTATTTATGTTAGAATTGCGTAAATCTCGAATGAAAATTAACGACAAAACGAAAAGAAAGTGAAGCACTGCCAATAGAGTCGACGAAGGTAGAAAGATTTGCGAGACGAATTTCCGCAAGCGATCCTGTGTCCGGCTGAGTAATAATTAGGGCTCTTCGTCACTGAGGTGGTAGGCCAACCGGAGCTTCCACAAGAAAGCTCTTCGATCGAACAAACTTCCTTCGCTAAGTAGCTCTCGAGAGATTAAACTACGTCTTTGTTTGTTTGAAAGAGAAATGTATCTGCTTGAAAAATGAGAAATGACGATATACACACAAATATACATGTATTTATATTTATATTCATTTTTCGATTGTTATTATTTACGTACGTATAAGTATATAATATTTATACAACTAATGAAATAAATATAATTATAACTTATGACTAAATAAAATTATTAGTATATTAATACTTTCGACTCATCAAAATATTTATAACAACATTGTGCTCATGAAATATAGATCACTTGATTTTAATTCAATTATGAATTGAAATTATGAATATGTGTGAATATATGAATATTTATATTTCTGTGTAAAATCATTAAATAGCTTGATAATTATTCATATCTTGGATATTGTTAATGTCTTGGTATTAATTACTTTTTAGATTAAAGTCACAATAAAAACAAGAATCTTGCAGAGTTTAGTAGCAATTTTTGTTAACTTGGATAATGCTAGAGCTTAGTACACAGCAATATAACAGCAGCTACGAAATAATCAGAGATAAGGAACAAAGCAGGACAAAACACACCTGGTGTACTTTCAAGCTGAACAATATTTTACCAAAAAAAGAAAAAAAATTAACAAAATGCATAAAATAAAATTACAAGACTTCCAATTTTTTGTTATAATTATCAGAGACAATCTTATTTGCCTCATTACACAAACTTTATTTACATTAACAACGAACAGACCTTAATTTACTTTTATTACTTTAATAAAATTATTCATGCACTCGTTTTTATTTTACTCGGTGAAATTCAACTTTGAAAATTGCGCGATGTAATGAAATGTAGCGAAATATCATTGTTCCACAAAATAAACCTTAAAGTGAACAATTTCCTCGTCGATCGTGGGATTAGAGGATTATTAACACTGGCAGTGCAGCAATAATAATAATAAATAGCGCTAGCTACCTCAGTGATATTGTAGTAGAACAAATATCCGGGAATGACTTTCCCGGGCTGCGAACGATATTAAAAGTTATTAATGACGGTCTCGGCAACCTCCGTTTCGCTTTATCCCCGTGGAGAGGCGAGAATTAAGGAAGGTGCGAATGGACGGAAGGATAAAACCAGAGAAAGGTAAAAGTTCAGTTTTCTTCTCTCATAAAAAGTTCTTGCTTCTCTCACGTGGTAGCATCTCCCTGAACATCCGTGCACTTGCTACGCCACACTATACCACAGTTCTCGTTATTATCTCACCGCTGCCGTAACGTCACTCTTAAGCTTCACTATCGTCCGTCTGCTTTGTCGTTATTGCGCACCGGAAGCAGCGTTAAGCGCAGCGTATAAATATAAACGATTGTCGGAACGAAAAAAAAGGAGAAAATAGCGTACTATATTTTTGTGTTGTAATCGTCGCGAGCTCGGAAGCTTACAGAACGACGATGAACGCGAAACTGTTTATGCACGATAGCATCTCTTCACTTTTAAACGGAAAATCGTATAGAGAGAGGAGCAGATGAAGGCAAACAGAAAAGATTCACAAAGGATCGATACGCGATGAAACATTAAGATAAGCTCTCTCGACATAAAAGTATACTACTTGCGAATATCTTAAAGAGTTTATGTAGATTCCATTGTGTTTGTAATAGTCTCGCTTACTTGGTCTTCAGTTACATTAATTGACATTTAATGCAAACCATAGGACATTTGCACTCTGCGTAATACTTTTTTTGAAAGTCTTGTTTAATTAGTTATGACATTTATATATAATTTTTTAAATTAACAATACTTTCTAGAGATGTCAAAATATATGAGTCACTTAATGATTTTTATATACTTGTAAAAGTGATGAAAATTAATGATGACAACACGAATGATCCATGCCGTAAAGAATTGTAAGGGACTGTAAGGGAAAATAAGTGCAAATATAATCCTACAATTTAGAATGAATAATAAAACGCGTTTAACTTTATTAAATTTTTACTATAATGCATATGTATATTAATACGTGATCTTAATTTATAATAATTAATATATTGAATATTTATTAGCATTAGAGATTAAATACACTTTAAAATTATATTCTTCGTCTAAAAGTTTTGAACGAAGTCGCGAGATTCATTTTCAATTCTACTTCCACAAATATTACCTTAATGCACACAGCTTTCTTACCACTGACCGAGGATCATTGTGAAAAATTGGTTCGGGTCGCTGAGACATCGGGATTCCCGGTTAGGGATCAAACCGTAACGAACCTTCGATCTCGACTTCGCCGAGTAGTTGGCAGAAATAAAGTCTAAAAAATGGAAAGAGAACGGAAGTGAATAATCCGTCGTGGCACAAATGACGGCGAAATCGATCCACGAGCGACACAAAGCCGTCTTACGCCCAGCCGATATCGGGACGTAAACCGGAGCTGTTCTCTTCGCGATGTTCCCGGGAAAAAGCTTTAGCGACGATACGCGGATATCTGCGGCCGCGCGTCTCCTCTCCCTATTTACTCGCGCGGGAAAGATTTTCCTCGGTAAAAAAGAAGGGGGTGGCAGGAGGAAATAGAAAATGCGAGGCGCCGAGTAGAAGAGTGCCGTAACCACCCTCGAGTAAGCCCTCTTCCTCCTGCATCGATTCTATGCCTGCCTCACGTATGTGCTCGTCCTTCAGACCACGTCTTTCCAGACAATATTCCTTATTTGTACCAGATGCCTTTCGAAACTCTCCTATCTGCTCACACGCTCACGCGCTTACACATTGGCGTGTGCTTAAGGCTGACGAAGCAAGGTAATCGAAGAGGGATGGAAGAGAATGAGGTCGAAAGGAAAAATGGCGTTTCGAATAATACGAAACGAAGAACGTGATCGCGCTGAAATGTTGGTCGGTCGTAAAATATAGTGCTACGCGCAACAATGCTTGCATAGTAGTTACTGTTGAGCTATGTCAGACATTTTCTGGTTTTAAAACAAAATAAAAATATAGAAATGTTATAATAAGAACTAACATATTTATAGCAAGAACGAAAATAATATATTTTTTTTAATTATTAATGAGACTTTATAGTGATAATAAATACACAGGTTATATTGCTCTAAATTACATTTACGATATTAGTGAGAAACAGTAAAAAGAAGACAGAAATATCTTTTATTAAAAACAAAAATTTTTATATAAGAAAGTAATATAATAATTTTGCGTATAATAATATTACATTACGCAAATTATTAAAAGAGTATAATGCTATTTGATTATCCATTATTTATTTACTACGCCAGAATTACAACTCAAGAAACTCGCGAGAGATATTTTTAGTACCTATTTCGAAGGTGGATAGGATCGAAACAAGCAATAAAGAAATACGATAAGTATTTCGTTCTCTGTTTCCTTTTGTCGCGGTCGCGATGGACTATCTCGAGGCGCGCCTTACGTAGCTCCAGTTTATTTCCGATGGAAGTGGAGAACGTATTATAGTGGGTCTCAGTACGCGCGGAGAAGTGCACGAGTGATAAAATGGTGCACCTAGTCAGACACATCGAAGGATTCGCCGTTACCTTCGTCCTTTTTTTTGTACATTATTTTGTTCCGCACCCCACATCTCAGGACCCACCCTTTTTCATTACATCACTCCACCACTGCACTGATTCTAGATGTCGATACGAGTTTGGGAGGAGAATGATTTCGAAGGCAACGCAAAACAAACAAAGATATACCACTGAGAAAGATACTATAACATAAACTCTCTTCAATACAATCTAAAAAACGATCATGAATTCTGTAAAATTTTATAGTTGCAACAATCTTCTCGATTTAGTCAAGAGACTTAGATATATCTAATGTCCTAATGATCTAACTTAACAATTTCATCAATTGAAAATTTTAATGATAGATTTGACATTTCCGCAAGAAAAGATATATTAGCATAGCCGAATAGAATAATAAATTTAATGTGGACGCAGAAACGCGTGCGAGAGTTGCAACGAGTTGCCGTAATTTTTTGCGCATCACGGCAACGTCCCGACTCGTGTCGATGCACGCGTTTCTTTCGCACGAGTTCGCCGAGACGCGTGTAATAATCCGGAATAACCGAGAAAGCGGAAAATGCATTTACAGGCGCTGCTCTTTGGTCCCATGGGAGCCGTTTCCAAGAGTTCGCGCATTTTCCTTTGATCTACTTCAAAGTGTACGCCTTTAAACCCTCTCTCTCTCTCTCTCTCTCTCTTTCTCTCTTCCTTTTTGCCCACGGGTTATCGCGGTTTAAGAGTATCTTGCGCCTAAAAGTAGATTCAGCGTACAGTGCCCCAAAGGTATCGTTTATGCCAGAATGGCGAGCGAAAATCCAACTTTAATCCAATTAAAACGCACCTTCCCTCGAGCGTCTGATAGTGCGCGCTGAATACAGTTTAACTATTTAGACTGTCTTTCTGCCCTACTTGATGGAAACTATTTCCTGACATATTAACAAAGTTAAATGGCAATTTACATGCAATTGTTGCCTAATAATAATACGACTAAGGGAGCGTAATGTTCGTGAAATTCATTAAAGAAAGAGTAAATTAACTGCGAGAAACATGAATGAATAGAAAATAAAACTTTTAGTGAAGTTAATTGCTTAAAAAAAGTGCACTCACAGGATCAACGTAACATTTAACTTAAAAATTGCTCGGTTGCCAAAATTTTAAAGCGAGCATAGGAGACACGCTAGAGCGACGCTATAATCGTAAATAAATGACGACTACTTCCAAAACTGAATTAATGAGGTTACCGCAAGGCGTCTGTAATAGGAATGGGGAGAGAAGAGGATGTCGTGTGCTCCCGCACGACATGTGCACATGGAGACAATTAACTGTACGCCAGACACGCAGTTCTCATAGGGAGCAAACCGAGAAACAATTAACCAACCTCATCACCAATGAATCTTTACTTGGTGTAAAACGGAAAGTCTTCTTACTAGACAAGAAATTTATTCAAAACGCGCACGTTTGTGATGCAAAAATATTTATAGTAAGATGTACCAAGGGATCACACGATTAATTTATAAATTACGTCTTTACGTCCCCCCAAAAAATAATATAATAATTAGATTTTAACATGTTAATTCGTCATCATCAAATTAGCACATTACAGATTGCAATTATCTCTTAAATCAACTAGCAAGAAAAACGCGTCTTTCTTAACAACTGAACAGTTGCTATCAGAGAGTTCGATAAGAGAGATCCCCGTAACGTGATATCACGGCACTCTCTTCAAAAACCGATAACTTCGCAGCATCACGCACGAATCTCGCATTACAATTATCGTTCGCAACTCAAAGGCAATCGGATACTTTCATGATGTAAAATTAACTGCCGAGGAGTGCCGTGCCTGGCTCCGCGATAATCGATCGACGTCGCATCGAGTGGAAGGTTCGGGTTTAATTTTCAGGAGCTCACAATCGGAAGGATCCTTCGTTACCAGCCCTCCCGCTCTCCTGCTACCTGCGGATGTACGATGAAAAGCCACCTGTTGATTGGCGGAAATACCGATTCTCTACTTCGCTCGGCGACGGATTTCAGTTTGCTCTGAGATCTGCGAGCAGCCGCGCGTTTTCAGGAGTAGCAGGACCGCAGGACCTGGGATTGGAGGACCGCATGGGGAGGGAGATATACGGCGTTTAATTAACCACCTGATCGATACACCTGTCCCGGGAGCTCACCTGAGCCTGGATTTCTCCAGGGGCAGCTTTATAGTGCCTACGGGGGAAGTAACAGTACGATTGCTCGAGATTGCTAAAAGTCGTCTTTTAAATTTCTTTAATTAATTCGTTATCTGTCGCAATTCCCTAGAACTGATTAGATGTTCTTTTACATCTAAATAGCGATTTTATTTAATGTCTTAATTTCTTGTTTTCTTTAAAAACAAAATTGTGGTTTAATATCTTACATGCAACAAGCTCTCATTAAAATATCGAATTTGATTTTTATTGTTGCAATGTTCTCACTTGAAAATATTTATATATATGATTACAAAAACTATAAAGAATATTCAAAGATATGTGCGCGGATGCGTGATATAATTGTGGATAGATTTTTCTTCAAAAATTTGTGAATATTTAGATATAGGGTAACTGTCCCAATTACTTCTAGTATCAAATTACTGCCTCTTTTTCAATTGTAATAGTATGAAAATTGTAATATTATATATTAAATATGTTTTAATGTTAAAACTAAGACTATCGTATAAACATAAGTAAATGGCAGTAAACATGAGCAGTAAATAGAGAGGCAATATTAGCTACGTGGAAATAATCAGGTGCAGAACAAGGAGAAACAGTATTCAGGACATTGACTCTTAATAGATTCAGTACCTTTTTTTATTTTTATTATTTTATTATATAATATTTAAATAATTAATCAGTTTTTGTTTTAATTATAATTTTTATTAATGATTTAAGATCTTTGATTATTGATGATTTTGACGAACAAGGGAATTTACACTTATACATTTATAGTTACATATTCAATATATCACACATGCCTCTGGGGAAAATAAAACCGTCTAATTTAAAATATCAATGATTTTAATTAAAAGAAAACTGCAATATTGAATTACTAGTGAGCATAACAAAATAAAAGAGTAAATTAAATACAAATAAAGGATATTTTTTTAAAATTGGAGATATTGGACCGTAATACATACAAATTGAAATAAGAACGCCTTCTACGGTCAAGCTGGACCCTACCGTAAAAGTCGTATGTGACGAAATCATATATGATCGTATATGATATTGGCACATATGTTTTTGGTGTACGATCGTATGTGCCTGATATACGATTCATATATTTGTCGCATACGAAAAAAAAACACATGTGATGCTTAAGAGTCATATATGATTCACATATCTGTCACATACGAAAAAAGCACATGTTATGCTTAAGAGTCATATACACTGAGAGAAGAAAATTGTTGCAATTACCATAAGTTAACTATAATTTATAGTCATTTTCGCAAAATTATAGATATTTTAGACATGCAAATCATAGGCCTGAAAAATTATTAAAACATATCTTCCATTTGATTTCAAGGGAATTCATCACAAAAATTATTTTACTAAAACATCGGTGAAAAATCTCATAATGCTCTGCTTTTTATTCCATTCTATGTGTTTTTTTTCTTATGAGAAATACAACACCATCGCGGCCATCTAGTGACGATTTTGTGTACTACTGTGTACGATTCATATATCTGTTGCATACGAAAAACACATATGATGCTTAAGAGTCATATATGATTCATGTAAGCAATAATATGCAATAACGTGAAATTTTTTCGTACAACTGATACATGAATAGTATATGACAAAATCGCATGCGATATATGTATATGACGCTTATTTGAATTGCGTGTGTATATATTATATGCGATTTAGAACTGACAGAAAACTTTAATGACTGATATCCTTAGTGAAAATCTAAGATTTATTGTCCTTTTTGAAAATAGGATACAAGGCGAAATTTTTGACAAAAACAACGATNTCGACCGAAAAATGAAGGTCACAATGTACGAGAAACAATCCATATTGGGTGATGAAAGAAATGTCGAGTATTTTTTATGAAAATCTAAAAAGATGAGTTTTCCGGTTAAGAAAGTAAGATACGAGGCATAATTTTTGAGAAATAAATATTTGTTTTAATTTTTTTTTAATACTTTTTTTAAGATCTTGAATTTATTTTATTTCGAAAATTATGCTTCGAATCTTATCTGCATACAGGAAATTTTGGATTATCATATGGAATACTATTTTTAATCAATATGGAACGTTCCTTGTATATATTGTGGCCTTCATTTTTCAGAGTCATGAATTTATTGTATTTCTCCTTGCTTTGGATCCAATTTTCATAAAAGACAAATTTTTGGTTTTCATGAAGATAATCTGTCTTTAAAAAGTTTTTCGCTGGTTCTGAAACACCCTGTATATTACACACTTTAAAATAATGTGTAGTAATATATTATAATTTACATTTACACACACCAAACACATTTCTTTATGTAAGTAATTAACATAAAATTGCACTTTAAATATGATGCTTATATAGCCATATGACTATATATATTAAAATATTTGAAATATTGATCAAAGATTTTTTTTAGTTACGTTTGGCAAAATATGTATTTCGTGTGAGATGTATATCGTATATGATGGATGTGCTTTGTATTGAATCATATATGATTCTTATAGGATAAATCCGCATGTTAAACATGTGATTCTCAGGGTTGGCATGGTTTAAACCAAATGGTTTAAACCACGATTTAAACCACGGTTTAAAT
>QKQZ01006168.1:0-19227 GCA_003595255.1 Solenopsis fugax | reverse complement strand
ATTTAAACCGTGGTTTAAATCGTGGTTTAAACCATTTGGTTTAAACCATGCCAACCCTGACAATAACACAACGCTTCGTTTTTAGACTTCTTTTCTGTTGTTTGAATAAAATTTATCATTTCCTATGTATTTTTGCGCGCTGAACACGAATCCGGCAAGCAAATTGCTCCATCACGTCAGGTTGAGAAAAGAGTGGTTAAAGGTGTCAAAAACAACGTTTTTTGACATATTCGTGATTTTTTTGCTAGCAAAGTAAATTTTTTTTCTATTTATGCTTACACCATCTTGAAGTGTCAACTTTTACCTTTAAAATAGATTTTTTCTAACGCCATACGTTTTTCTTTTACCGACTTAATCTCTGTGTAGTCACGTACGTCACGACCAACACATTTAACCTCATTTTTCTCAAAAATCTGACGTGATAGAGCAATTTGCTTACCAGATTCGTGTTCAGCGCGCAAAAATACATGGAAAATGATAACTTTTATTCAAACAACGGAAACCACGTCGGCCAGTAAAATGTTGGTCATGTCGTGACTACACACTACACAGAGATTAAGTCGGTAAAAAAAAACATATGACGTTAAAAAAAATCTATTTTAAAGGTAAAAGTTGACACTTTAAGATAGCGTAAGCGGAAGTAGAAAAAAAATTTACTTTGCTAGCAAAAAAATCACGAATATGTCAAAAAACGTCATTTTTGACACATTTAACCATACTTTTCTCAAAAACCTGATGTGATGGAGCAATTTGCTTGCCGGATTCGTGTTCAGCGCGCAAAAATACAAAGGAAATGATAAATTTTCTTCAAACAAAAAAACCACGTAGCCCTGTGTAATTATTTTAAGAAGAAAAGTTGCTAACTTGATTACATTTTTCTAAATTTAGTCAGGTTAACAAGCAACTTTTTTTTCTCAATACTACAATAATTACTCTAAGAAGAAAAAGTTAATCATTAACTTGATTAAAGTTTTCGACTTAACTAAATTTCTTCCGTTCAAGTATATATTTAACTTAAATACTTGAATTTCAATTTAAACATTTATGTAATTTAAACACGTAAATACCTGAACTGAAAAAATTTAATCAAGTTAACAACTTTTTTCCTCAGGGTATGATCCGAAGGAAATATCGTTACTTTTGCGCTTTTATTAAGCAATAATCGATTAAGAGCGGCCACGAGTCTCTCTACCGTAAAATGTATGCGCGTTTCAGACCGCACCATATATATCTCAATACGTTTGAAATTTTCTGGGATCATTTATCCTCCGTTTAACCGATCGGAAAAATATGTGCACTCGTCGCAATCGCGCGCGATGTTGAAACAAGGATTGATGGTGGCCGCGGAGAATTTATTGAAAGGAAAATCCGGCGTCGTTTATATTCTCACGTATTGCATTTGCTGTCGATTATTGATTCGGTCGGGCTGGCCGTCGGGCACGTTTTGAAAAATAGCGCTCGCCGAGAAATCGGTCGCTGTCTTGTTCCGACCAACACGAGAGCGAGAAACGACTCTCTTTCGCTCGTAAGGCGGGACTAAAGATAGCTCTCGGTTCACTACGGCTCTTGCTCGTCCTCGTCTGGATTTAATCCACGCGCGAGATATATCGGAAATGTCGGCAGACCGTAGGTGAGCCGGAGACGGTAAAAGAGGAGGAGAAAGGAGAGAGAGAGAGAAGGAGAGAAAAATGCGTGCGACGCGAATGAATTCGATCGGGAAAAGGCGAGCGGTCGCGTGGCGGTGATTTAAGTATCTATTTGCACTTTTTGTCTAACAGCAAATTTAATTGCTAAACTAGTGTTACCGAATATCTTTTTTCACTTTATACAAGGTGTCGTATTTTCTATCTATATCTATCACTTTTCTCAAAAATTTATTTGTTTTCAATTTTTGAGAAAAATATTTGTGACAAAAGTTGTAGAGAAGGGAAACAAATAATAATGAGATCAATTAAAGAAATCGATTTTGCCATGATTTCCTTTAGCAGAATTGATAAAAATAATTTTAAACATATATTAAGCAAAAACATTTTTTAAAGAAAAACATGATCAACCAATTCTGTCTTCCAGATCATACATCTTTTGCAGGATTGGGCAAATTAATATATTTTTTTAACTAAATTAAGTTAAAGTTGATGGCTATAAAAATATAATTTTGTCTCGTTAAAATATACCATATGAATTATATACCATATGAATTATACCATATGAACAAAAAACTAATTAGTTAAAAGTTACATTAAGATTAAATTAATTTAAGACAAATTAAAAGTTAATTTTGAAAAGCATTATTCATATTAAATTCGTAAATTTAAAATTAGATTGCTCAAAACATTTATAATATGGATCAATATTTAGGTGAATATTTTATTTGTAAATTAAGTTTATTTGAAATAACAAAAAAATATTGTTTTTATGTAGGAATGTATTTTTTCTTTTATAATTTTTTTCCTTTACACATAGGTAAATTTTTAACTTAGGAAAAAAGTTGATAAATTAAAGTTTTTATGTTTAAAAAAAAACTAGTCAAAGTTAAAAATTAAATCACCTAAAATTAACCAAGTTAAATTAAAAGTTAATAACGTTATTATTTAACTTTTAAATTTTCAACTAGTTACTACTCAACCTTGATTTTTTGTCTAGTATTTTTCTCTAAATTTTTTTTTTCCTAAAACTGGAACAAATAAAATTTTGATGGATGGTAGATTAAAATGGGACACCCTGTACATACATTTTTAAAATATATTATTAACATAATTAATGTTATTGCAAACACGTCTTTAAAAGCGTATCGTATATTTCACCACGACGCTATATCGGATTTCATGTAGGAAAAACGTGCATAAAAGTACGCGGCTGTGATGCAAAATTTAAGATAAGGTAACGAACTATCATGGTGTAAAAATACCGTGAAGAAAGTTGTTTTGCAAGAGATAATTGCGGTGTGTGGGAAGTAAAAACGCTCGTCTCACATACCTGCGCCGTCGCGGGTCTCGAGCACCGGGTCCGAGAGTTAATTAATATCGAGCAAAAGGCGCCCACACGAGTTTCCATCGTTAGATACTCTCACGTACGCAATTATCGGATACTACCTATGAGTTTCGGATGGATTTCAGATCTTTTTGAAATCGCCGAGCTCCCACCTTCTCTCGTATAGGTAAAATAAACGCACGAGATGGCGAACGCGATGATATTCCCGGTGCGTGAAGTTTCTGAAAGGAAACCTTTCGTCCTGTGTGTGGTCAAGGACGAAATTCGTACGGTCAGGTATTCGAGAGGGGGGAGGGACCGCGACGAAAAAAGAGAGACATGGGCGGTGCCGATGGTCGTCGTCGATTCCACGAGTTGACGTGTCTCGCCTACACGCTGAGAGACTATGTAGTGTACACTGTGTATGTATGTGCACCGGCACCGGCATTTCCTTGACGTTTCCGCTTATCGCCGACTGTGATAAGCGGGTCTCGCCCCACCTTGCTCGGCGTGCTCGAGCGTGTGACTCACGCCAATTTTGACTATACTTTGAACGCACTCGCTGATCACGCTCCTCGACTTTGATCCCGTACTTGGAAGCAGGTGTTGGTCTTTCCGCTGCTTGGAAACTCCATTCCTTTGAATCTCAAATATTACCACTAATATCTCAAACATTGACAGAAGACTATTTGAGATCTCAAAGGAATGAAGCGGTGCGTCACTATTCTAAATTTTGTTCAGGGATAAATACTACGAACCGTTATTATATAATATAAATTTTTTTATATTATATGTATAAGGAAGTATAAGGAAGTGCCACGAATTGCATTGGCTCTTAATGAATCATTGAGATATCATAATGTAATCGAATATGTAAGAGATATTTATAAAAGTACTTTTTTAAAAATTAATAGAATTTAAATTTATTTATAGATAAATTACCATTATATTTTAATATAAATAATTAAATCAAATCTTTATTGATTCATAAGTAAATAATTTTAGCTAATTTATATACATGGAAAAAATATGTATTTATGCACAGAAACAAAATTAGTATCAAATCATTGTTTCATATATAAGCAAGAATATAAAATCTCCTTGGAAGTATTTATAATCTCAAAGAGACATAATTTGCTAACATAAAGAAATTTTGTTTCTTCATATAAGTAAATTATGTCTGATCAAGATTATCAAATTCTTCCGAGAAGATTTTATATTCTTGCTTATGTATAAAACAATGAATTGTTGATTTGATAGTTATTTTTTTTCTGTGTGCACTTTTTAAGCTGTATAAAATCGAAATCATTGGAAAATATTTGCGACGTAATCGAATTAATTGAATCAATCAATATAGAATTTTTTGCTTGTAATTCCTTCAGATAGCGTTTGTTAGACTTTTATTACATTGATAAGATTTTTCTCTGGACGTAAAGAATAGCTGTACTCCGAACAAATCAAATATTTATTGTTGTTTCAATGAGGAAACAAATGCCTTCCCGCCGTGTGCCTCTTCCTTGTACTACCGTATCGCAGTTTTCGTGTTTCCTTTTTGCTGCCAAGAAAGTATTCGACGATAGTCGCATTCGATAAGATAGCGAATCGTGCAGCTGTTCTCACACGCGTTGAACGACTTGTAACTTGTAACTTTATACGCCGCATTAAAAGGGGGGTACCTTTGCTAGCCAGATGACAGACGAATGCCTTCGCTCTTAAAACGGAAAGGTTGATTGCAATCAACGCGTTTATTACTGAGACATTACGCACGCTATAAAACTACCCGAAAATAACTATAATCAACGCGTTTAATATCTTCAGTTCAAAGGAAATACATGATTTACCGAAACGTCCTGCGTATGGGCGATTTTGCGTCGAAGAATGACGTCATTTAGTAGTCGGGGCCAGTGCGAGCTTAAATCGCGATCGCAAAGGCAAAGTTTTTATCGCCCTCGTAAGAAGCGTGTGTTTAGGTTGTCGTGCATCATCTCGCTCTAAGCTAATGAATTTGTTGTGCCATAACCGAGCGGATGTGTTGGGGATTTGGCTGAAATTTGCGTCAGAAATTCCATACGGGCTTCGTCATAACTCCCTCGTCAATTCACGCGAGCGTATGTTGTTTGGACAAGAGATGCTCAGAATTTCAACCGGTATCGCCGACATTCGATGTCGTTCGTCGATGTTACGGGCGCTATCGCGTCGGGGAACACTGCACGGTGCAAAGAACAAAATCGCGATCTAAAGCTGTTTGCTCGGTAAACTCGTACGATTGAAATTTGTTATCCCGTCGCTCCCTATCTCGATGTACCAGACCGTGCAAATCGGAGCAACGAATGGCCGGGACCCGCCGTTTGTTCCGAAAAGAATAAATAGCAACTTGAAGATACGATTATTTTTTATTTAATCCTCCGTAGTTCAACGTTTTTTTTTTTCGTTGCTTTCTTACTCTAGCCGAGTCACTGGTGTCTGATAGTATTTTCGAAAGAGTTTTTCGGCTCTAAAAAATCTGAAAAAATTCTGATATACTTTTCCAACATTTTAGAATACGATTTTATAATTGTTTGATCCGAAAAGTTTTTCACTTTTTTTGTTACGTGTCCGAATTTGAAGCAGGATAATTAAAAATTGAAAATTTGTCTAGATCTTCATTGCGATGGTATTATATTTATAAACCAAGTATTCTATTTTTGCTGACAAATTTTTTATAAAGATTTTTTCATAGAGAAAAATAATTTTTCCATTGTAATAAAATATTTGTAATAATAGCACGGAAAGAACAATTTTACTGTAAGTAGTATCTAAAAATTTAACTAGATACAGATCAGAAAATAATTTTATGTTGGACTATCAAAATTATTATGTAAGATATTTAAACACGATGAGACTGCTGTAAAAACTTTTGATATATAAATTTTGTAATAATTCAACATAATTATTTTCAGATCTGTATTTCAACAAAGTTGTTCTTTTCGTGAATTAATAAATTTTGCTACAGCAGCATAAAAGCTATTGCACTAAAAAAACAATTTTGTTGAAATTCAGATATGAAAATAATTACATTGGATCATTAAAATAATTACATTGCCAATAACTTTACCAAATTTGGTACTAGTTACCAAATCCGTTTTTCAGTGCAATGTAATTATTTTAATGATCCAACGTAATTATTTTCATATCTGAATTTCAACAAAATCGTTCTTTCCGTATATGCTAACAAATTATTTTTCTCGTGTTATTACTTATTTTGCGACGTAGATTTACGATTTTGACACAAATAATGCGAGGCGACTCGAGACCCGAACAATAATATTAATCGTCTTCTTTTTCTCAATGCTTTTTTTCTTCACCTAGACTCGTAGAATGAGAGTCGATGCTCGTGACTCACGCGTGACTGATTCGGTAAACGCAACTCCGAAGGTAGACAGAGTCCGATAACGGTCTCCGAAGAGAAGGTAAGAAAACGATAGCGCGAGAGAGGTAAAGTGACAGAGAATCAACGAGGAAAGGGAGAGCACCGGGGTAAAGGCGGAGGAAGGTTGGGATATTCGTCGGGAGGCCGATCTTGAGACGGCCATCTTAATGGTTTGACAGAGTCACCTTGGCGAAATGTGGCTTACCGTTGCAAATCTGCGAATTTCTTGTCCACCGACGAGTCGCGCGAATCCTTCGGTAAAGATCGAATATTAATTTTATTTCTATATCGATGGGGAAATCGGTAGCACACAATGTTTAACGTTTTCGCATTTTTTGAAATTCTAATTTTATGAAAATAGTAATTATTTTACTCTCGTCTGGATAATGGATGATTATACGCACCTTTACGATCTGTTGAGTCACGTTGAAAGATTACATTGTATAGATACACTTTGCTTTGTGTTATTTTCTTCGACTCTTATTTCTCCCACAAAATGTGCTAATCATTGCAATCTCGAAGAAGAAGATCATCATTGATTTACTAACCTTCCTTCCCACTTTCAACGTTTTATATCTTTGTAATCGAGTCATAAATCAAAATTCCATTAAAGCAGTGCCTTGAAGTTCAATGAAATATGATTTTGTCTTCTGCTTTCTCTCCTGAAAAAATTTAATTTGCCAGGGAATTTTTCTTAAAATATTCTCTTTTCCACACTGAAAAAAATGTTAACAAAATTGATTATTGATTCGACTAAATTGTTCAACTTGATTAAATTTCTTCAATTCAAGTACTTATGTATTTAAATTAAATTTTTTTCAGTTCAAACATTTATATATTTAATTTGAATACGTAAATACTTGAATTGAAGAAATTTAATCAAGTTTAAAAATTTAGTCAAGTTAACAATTTTTTTTCTCACTGTACAATCGCTAATTATGCAAAAACTATAAGCTGTTGGATATTTTTACCGCAGAAAACATCGACTTCAGATTAATCAAATGATCAGTTTTTTTTTTTTTTAAATAATGCGGCAAAAGTGAAGCTACCTTTTTCTTCGTTCAACAATATTTTTGCCCATTATTTGCGATCGTTACCGGCGACAGATCGGGAGGAGGTTCTAGTATGTGGACGTTCTTTTGCCTTTAGCCGGCTTCTCGGAATCTAGAATTTGCAGCGCTGCAACGAGAAGGTAGCACGACCACGCGAGGTCTCCGCCTCGCGGCATTAGCCCGATTAGTATGCGCATTAGTATTCGCGACCTGCTACGTGTCTAGTAGCCGCACGCGGAATTTCTCTTGCATCGCGCGCGCGGAGATACCGCGCGAGCAGAAACATTCCGGAATTCACGCGGAATTCTCGCCTCGGCCGTCTCAGGGCCGCCGCTCGACCGGCATGATCGACGTGCGATCGTTACGACATTCGCTTTCGAGATACAATCGTGTCGTCGGCGCGAGAGCATGCGTAAAAAGAGCGTGCGTAAAAATGAGTTTGTAAATGGAAGTATTAAGCGTTGTTTAATGCCTATTATCAGCATTGTTGAAATCCACCTTGCTGTGACGTCCCCTTACAGGATATTAAATGATTTTATCTTCATAATGAGTGAAAAGGTTGACCGATGACTATGAAATGATAAAAGTTAGGACTTTCCTGTTACACACGCAGAAAAATATTCTTTAATTCTATTATTAAGAAAAGCATAATATAATATACTCAATTTTTTTATCTTCTCGTAAGAACGATTATCTTTAATAAAGAATTTCTTTATAATTGTCTTAAAATATAATCATTACAAATTTTAGAAAAATTCATTATTATATACCGAAAAAAAAAGAATTTATACTCAATTCGAAGAATATTATAAAATTGTATTAAAAAGAAAATTCAAAATAGTCAAAGGAAATTAAATTTTTGTTTTAACTTAATATTATTAATTGAAGTAATAAATTACTAGGAATCAGAATATATTTCGAATAAATTTAATGCTAAAAATGAACTTAGGATAGATTTGCGGATATATGAACTTATGAAATATTTGAAATAAGCAATATTTACTTAACTCAAATAATTTTCTGTGCGTACACAGAAGTTTAAATAAATATTACTTGTTTCAAAGAAATAAGTATATTTTACGATTATTGTTAAGAAAATATTCTTTGCAAAGATAACCGTCACTTAAAGGAGGAAAACTAAAGATTGAGTAATCGCTTTTCTTAGCAGGAGAATGACATTTTTCTGTGTGTATATGAATAATTATAAATTTTATGAAAATAGTAATTTTATTACCGTCAATGCTACTATGGAATTTAAAAATTTTTTAATTTAATTTGATAAAAAAATCTGTCACTACAAATAAAAGTATAAATGGGAGGTCTAGGATATCACATGTAATCTGTACTTAAATGTGCAAATATTTGTTATTTATATCTTTTATTATATTTTATATTTTAGAAAGTTATTTTAAATTAAAATATCGCGTTACTCGGCGTGCCATTTGGGAGCTAATAAATAAGTCATAACGCTAATAGGGCTGCATTTCTGCGTTTCTCACCTGTCGCCTGCATTCTGCACTCGTGTCGCAATTTGACGGTGCTGTGTCTCTGTGAATGGCCGACGCGACCGTGCGATTTTTTTTTCGTAAGGTCAAGAGGCAACCCGTTCTCGTCAGCAGTTTTTCGTAATTCCGTTGCCAAGTGGTAACGCCGTAAAGAACGTCGCCCTTGCGCAACGTTTGCGTACATACATCGTTATCCCTGTCCGTATATGGTGCGAATCCGATTGATTTTGTCCGTGCATACCGTATATGGGCTGTATCTGGACTGTAACGCGGTTCGACAACTACCGACCGCGTGATTTACTTTACTACTTTACCTTACCTTATTCATCGCTGCTTCTCATGCTCTCGCAAAATCGGTTGTCACACGCGTGTCATGTGCATCTATGTCATAATCTTTCAACCTTTTCTTTTACATTTTTAGAATTCTCGTGCACCTACATTAAACCTTAATTATTTATATAAATTTAATATTAATTTAATTGATTATATAATGTTACGGCTATTAATTATAATATACATTTACAGTGTAAAATAAATTTTATAGGTGAAGATATATTCGAGAAATCATATTAAAATTTACATAATCCATCAGGACAATTTCTAAGAATTTTCTTCCATACATATACGATTAAATCATGAATATTTATTTGAAAAGATCGCATCAGACTTGTTATTAAAAGAAAAATAATATCATAGAGGTATAATGGATAGAACATGAGAAAATACACAAGTTCTCCATTTAGATTTTATTACATTAGACTTTCATGTTGCGATCGTGTAACGATTGTAGATCAGACTAATGGGCCTCAAAGTACAAAAAGAAAAGAACAGAAAAGTATAAATCTTCAGTCTCAATCATCGTACGCTTCGTCTTCATTCTCGTCTTCGTTGGTCGGTGCTATCGATCTCCGATACGCAATCGCTGTGCAATCGCAATCTTCGATACGTAATACGACACGGCTTTAAGCGGGTTTCAAACAACGCTCGGCAAACCGTTCACCGGCCAATTATTTGCCGAACCAAGATAAATATCGCGTCGCGATACGTCATGACGTAATGCCAATTGTCAATGTAATGACACGCAATACACTCGCTTCTGCATCATTCGGCAAAAATAAAATGTGTCGCTCTTTTACGCGACGGGTTTTATTGCAACGTCGCACAAAGTTGCAGCAATGCCATGCCATCGTATAAAATTGCAATATTTCCCCGTTCGTGTGCGTCGCCTCGTTCACGATATCTGTATCGCGTTGATAAATATTTGCCGAGTGAACGCGTCGCGTTTGGTGGCGCATGTAAAATTCGTCACGCAAATGCATTCGGGAGGTGTCGAATATTTGGCGCGTGAAGGCATCGGTCTGGAGCCACTCCGACACACTGAGAGGAAAAATTGTAGTAATGGCAACTATAAGCGGACAACTATACAAATTTTGTTAATATAATTATAACACATAGTTAAGTGAACTATATTGTAGTTATTGCAACCAAGTTAATGGTTAAGAGAACTAATAAAAAATAGTTGTAATATACTATATAATGTAGTAATTACAACTACTTTTTATTAGTTTTCTTAACCATAAATTTGGTTACAATAACTATAATATAGTCCACTTAACTATATATTATAATTCTATTAACAAAATTTGTATGGTTGTCCCCTTATAGTTGCCACCACTACAATTTTTTCTCTCAGTGCACTCCGGCACTCCGGAGGCACACTCGCTCGATAAATATTCGCTAAAGCGATACGCAATTGTCGCCCCGGGCCGACGAGATAATGTATGTCGGTGCGACAATATGTCGAAATTGTATGTGACAGTCTTATTTCTCATACGAGCGCGGCGCTACACAGCTGTAACATACGTCGAATACTTGACACGTGAATGCGTTGCTTGGAGCCGGCTTTAGCAAAGTCGTATTCTTACATTCCCGTATCTGGAATCATTACGGCACCCATTTGTGACGGTGCCATTTTTAGAGAGTAGTCGCGAGGTGTGGTAGCGCAGGTTTTCGTCCTTTTAAAGACCTATTATAAACACGGTATGCTCTTTGAGTTACGCAACGAGTAGTCAGCTTCATTTTCATATGGTTCGCGATTCTCGGTCAGCTATCTACTTTTAGCGAAGACCTGAATTTCTCTGATACAAATCTGTCGACGATAAGAATTGAGAGGGACATGCCGCCCGTAGTACACGTTGACGTGCTAAATTTAAGGAATAACTTTAGACGAGTGCTTTTTTATCGTAGAATTTACGATCTCGTTTCACGAATTGCATTCGTGATTTAGGTCATAAAATAAGAATAAATAAATAAATACAAGGTTCTTTTAATAAAAACTGTATTAATGGCAAGAATTATGAAAATTGAAAAATTTATTTTGTGTTTGATAGACATCAACACATGTTAGTAGTAGAGGAAAAGGCAGTAATATGACATTCATTTACATTTTATTCAATATCTTTAATTAATTAATATTTTATATTTTATATTGAATAATTTCGTTAATAATTAATATTTTATGTTGAAACTTGAACGATTATCCGTTAAAGTGTTGTTTAACAGAGCCTAGACTCAAAGTTATGAAATATTTATTACTTAGGACGTGACTTATAATGTAATAACACTACATAATGCATATATGGAAGAAAAAATAGGGTTAATATAGCCATCCCAAAAATAAATTTTTAAAAAATTTGTTTTGTTTAAAAACACAGTATTTTGTTACAAAATTTTTTTTTTTAATTTTCTATCGTGTAGAATTTTCCTGCGTTCAGAAACATTAAAAAAAAACATTCGAGTATACCATACGTTCATATGATAATACGCTCAACTTTAAAAACAATGAAGAATGTGTTAATCAAATGTTAAAATGTACCTTAGAAAAATTTCGAAATGCTGAAAAGTACACTGAGAGATAAAATTGTAGTGGAGACAACTATAAGGAGACAACCATACAAATTTTGTTTAATATAATTATAATATATAGTTAAGTGAACTATATTATAGTTATTGCAACTAAGTTTATGGTTAAGAAAACTAATAAAAAATAGTTGTAATTACTTTATTATACTACAATATTTAGTATACTACAACTATTTTTTATTAATTCTCTTAACCATTAATTTAATTGCAATAACTATAATATAGTTCACTTAACTATATATTATAATTATATTAACAAAATTTGTATAGTTGTCCCCTTATAGTTGCCACCACTACAATGTTTTCTCTCTGTGCAAAAATGTCTTATAATTGTGTATTGCCCATTGGCATATTAGCGCCACTACATAACGGACGGGTAGCAATAAATATAATACTACTTTCTCTTCTACTACAATAGTTTCACAAATGTCCGGGCATTTGCAGTCTCGTCGCGGAAAAATTCTGCTTTACGGATGGATTGTAATTTTAATTTATAACAATAAAACAAAGGAGAGAAAGAAAGCAGCCAATTTAAGATTCTTCAAAAGTATCTGTCATGGTGAGGAAAAAATTCGCGATGAATGAGGCGGTACGTCGTACATGCGCTAATAGCGAATTTATGCTAATTTTCGTAAGTAGCCCCGGAGCGTTCGCGACTTTGTCGTGGGGGTTTACGATCTTGTTTCGCGGGCCGCAACTTTGACCCGCAATAATAAAGCGTACCGCATCCAATCACGCTTTTACCGTTCGTTACAAATTGCACTTGATCACGCGCATGCCACTCGCGCCGTCTTGAGCGAGTGGACGAGCGGGCCGCGCCGGGATCAAGACTTTCGATCTTGTCTCGATCGAGGGCGATCGCGTTTGCGGATGCAGGGAGAGGCGACCAGATGCCAGCCGCCGGCGAAAAAAAAAAGAAAAAAACAAGAAGAGAGACGAGCCAGAGGAGAGACGGACGCCGCTTTGCGCAGGGTGGCGCAAAAAGGCAAAGACGAGTCCTTATAAGGACGAGGCGTCCTTAACCCGCTTACTCGCGGTGCCTTAAAGACGATCTCGGCGGAGGAGCGAGAGATCCAAGAAGACTCCGGTAACGGAGTCGCGGCAGGTCCGACGCCTTTTACGGTCGTCGTCCTGCATTCGTGTTCGTTACCACCGGCGCCGCGAAAGAAAATTCTGACGAAACCCCCTGGGGCGCCGTAAAAAAGTCCGACGATGTCCCATAATAGAAAATACGAGAGGCGAGACGCGCGCTCGCGCCCGCGTGTAACTAAGCACCGCGAGTGACGCATCGTTGCGTTTGATCGGCGTAGAAGGTGATTCACGAAGATACCGCACGTCTTCGATAGTCCATATACGTGAGGTCATTACATGTAAATTTAATTCTGAGTAATCACAGATAACCGTATAAATTTTCGTCTCACATTGAGAAATCACGACAAATTCGGAACGGTTAAATCTCTCCAAGTATCTGGCATTGCATTGTACTTGTACTCGCTATTTATAAATAATTTAAGAAGAACTTTTGCTTTCCAAATTTTGCAAAGAATAACGCTGTGCACTTTCATACTTTTCGTGAAACTCGAAGCGCATGCACCGCTTTCCCTCTGTCGATTTATTTATCTCGGATTCGGGGCGCGAGCTCCATTGACAGCAGCATACCTCCGCGTACATTTGGAGATTGCTAGATCCTTGCGGTGAAAGATGTCGGCTTCGTGAGATGTAACGCACGTCGCGATCGCGCCGCGGCTGCCGATTTGCTTAGAAGGCACCCGTCACGTCGCGTCGGCGTGAGGTATAAACAGGAATGTTGGGCAGGGTCGATGACACCCGAGAGAGCACCGAGAGAGACCGGTTTTCGAGGACCTCCGAACGCGCAGTCCTGCCTGGAAAAAAAAGGGACAAAGATTTTCGTTCCACGTATTCCATGGTTCGCGACGGAATTTGAAAAGCTCCTCGCTGAATCGAAGGCTCGATCATGCCGCGCAATTTTATCGCGAGCGAGATGAATCGCTTAAACGACGACGGTTCCGTAAACGCGAGCATGACGCCTCGTAATGATGCCAAGGAGAAAAATCATGAACTTCGAGGACACACGTGGCGATCGTTTCTTAAGATTCCTCGAAGCATTTATTTTTCGATGAAGATGCGTATGAAGAGGTGAGATTATCCAATCAACTCGACTTCTCTCTCTCTCTGATTCTTCTTCATTTTTAACCTAGAGACCCAAAAATCTGGACATTACAAGTGTCCGACATTTTTCGTCAACAAGTACGAGTTAGAGAAATGTTTGGTAAAATCAACCAAAGTTTGGTTGAATAGTGATCAAATGGATTTTATAGTGATAGTTACTAAATATATAGTTGTTTTGACCAAACAATTTGTAGCTTTAACCAAATAACATTTCCACACTGAGAGAAATCGTTTGGTAGAATAGTGATCAAATGAATTTTATAGTTACTGGTACCAAAAACTTAGTTACATTTAACAAAACTTTTTGTAATTTGTTGTATGAAAATAATTATTTGGTTAAGGCTACAAATTGTTTGGTCAAAACAACTATATATTTAATAACTATCAAATTCATTTGATCACTATTCAACCAAACTTTGGTTGATTTTACCAAACATTTCTCTCAGTGCAGTGCATATACGATTATAGGATTTAAATGTCAGGAGTAAAGCATCATAATTTAACTTTCAAGCTCGACAGGATCTTTCTAACTACGAATTTAATAAAACGTCATACATCACGTTGAAATTGATAGAAAAAAAATTCTTACATCTTCAGATGAAGTCACGATGGAAAATCCAAAGCAGAAATATACTAGACCGTTCCATTTCATTTGATTCATTCATTACTCGATCGGATCGTAAAAAAGGTCGTGGAGCACCGACACGCGGTACGATAAGTCTATGAGGAAACAATGTGCTGTGTCATAAGATGAATGGCCGCAAACGTTATTTAAAATTGCCCGAGCTCAGCTTATTCTCCATCTCGTCTCGCGCGCAGAATCAGACGGAGAAATATGATAAACCACGGTTAACTATGACTGCTGTTTACCAGTCCATAATGGGAATAGTTACGAAAGTACGTGGTAAATTAACGTGAAAATCGCGCCGTGGAGAATAAATAAACCCGACACCGGTTCCGGGTGGCTTCTTCCACGAAGTATGACGCGGGTAGCCGCGAGCATGCGGCGGACCGGGGAAAGCGAATGTGTGTGAATCACGCTGTAGGCATGGTTCTGGAGGCAACCGGCGCTGATTCGTCGCGACCTTTGAAAGTGGATGTACACGCGATGAGCGTGAGGAGCAGAAAAACGTCGACGTCGACGGTGACGACGATGACGATGGGTAATGCCGAAAAAATGCCCGAGGCCTCCGGATCGATTCATCCGATTGCCCCCCGGAGGATCGGGACCCAATAAGCAGAGTGGCTAACAATCTCTCCGAGTGATTGTCCGGCGGACCTAATGACGACGTGAATTATTCGAGTGGACTCGCGCAATTAAGCGCCCGCCAGTGTTTAATGGAAGGCAGATAGAAGCGAGAGGAACGTTTATTAACACCTACGCCCGCGCCGACGAGTATCGTGCCGTTTGCGACTGTTGCAACGATATCAATGTTGGGCGTTTATGCGTAAACAACGATAATTCACGTCCACGCGTAGGCTGTGCGAACTGTCTTTCTGCATAAAATGTGTGTACAATGTAATACGCGTATAAGTGGTCGAAATCGATCACTTTGCGTACTTTGAGAAAACCGTCTAGTTGTGAAGGATGCTCAGCTATATCGCGATCATTCTACTATTTTCCTTCCTATTTTATCAAGAAGACGTATTTATAAAACATAGTATATTTTCTTACATGCAGAATGAAATAAGAAACGTACACAGAAAAAAATGAGTATCAAGTCAACAATTCATTGTTTCATATATAAGCAAGAATATAAAATCTTCTTGGAAGAATTTGATAATCTTAATTAGACATAATTTGCTTACGTGAAGTGAAAAATTTTCTCCATGTAAGCAAATTATGTTTGTTTAAGATTATAAATTCTTCCAAGAAGATTTTATATTCTTGCTTACATATGAAACAATGAATTGTTGATTTGATATTAGTTTTTTTTTGTGTATGTCGTATACAATTTAATTAATAGAGAGAGTATATATTTCTTTTTCTTCTATTGTTATGGGTAGCAATAAAATTATTTTATGCAAACGTCGGGATTAGGAGGGACACTACGAGACAATGGGGGAAAAAGTGTACATTATTTTGCAAGTTACGAGACAACCATTCGCGTGCACTTGCTCGCACTGATAAAAGGTTAAATAACTTTGCTCCGTTTCGATATCACGCTAGAGAGATTAAGCATCCCTTCGTTAGTTAGTCATAGGGGTCTGTTTGCCGCTGTATACGCGAGATATATGATTTATTCGCTTGTTAGCGGATATCTTTGTGGTTGTGAAACGCTCTTCACGTTACGACAAACACTTTCGATCCGGCCGAACCGAGTCGTAAATTACCAAGCCTATGCAAATAGCAAGGCATTTTACACGTCATTTCAATTTGCTTTCGCTCGTCAGTAAAACTGGATATTAAACAATTAAAGTTGATGATTTTGATCGGTGTTAGTAATTAAATTAAAGCGTATTTCCCAGTCGAACAATGTGCTTCCGGTGGATAAGAGTTTATCTTATCGTAAAATTATGAAAGAAAATTATCTATAAACGATAATACGTGTTTTATAAGTAAATTATCTTAAAAAAGTCTGTATTACAATTCTATAACGTATCAAAGGTTTAATTGGATAGCTCTAATACATGTTGTTATCTGTATTTTAATCGAAGATTAAATAAAGATGTCATAATACTTTTCTTTTTAAATGTACGGCGAAAATTAAATAAGGCTTATCGAAGTAACTGAGTGTTACTCAATAGTTCCAATTTAAGTAACATCTGTCAATCAGCAGTATTTTAAAGTCCTAAAGTTTAAGATAAATAATTTTTCTCGGAAAGAATATCATTGACTAACGTACACGGAAAGAACGGCTACTAAAGTCTAATCTAAAAATTTAGTTGAATACAAATCTGAATATAATTTTGTTAGGCCATCAAACTAATTATGTTGGACTCTCAAATTGAATTGCTAGAATGTTAAAATTTTTGCAGCATTGCTCATCATGCTTGAACATCCATAAACCACAATTATTTTGGTGGTCCAATAAAATTAAAATTTAATAAAATATTTTCAGATCTGTATCCAGCTAAATATTTAGATATTTCAACAAAATCGTTCTTTCCGTGTAACAGAACGTACATGATTATATTCTTTCATGTAATTTTTTAATTTAAAACTCAGAAAGATTTAAGAAGTCCAGCATGCAACCGGCACAATAGCAGGCATCTCCGTCGTCTCGTTTCACTTACCAAAAATATGGAATCGTCTGACAGCCGAATATGTTATTTTTATTAACGGTTTATGTCTAGATCTGGAATCTTTCAGTTCTCGGAGCTCGACTCCGTCGAAACGACTCGTTTCGTCGAGGATAGCGAGAGTCAAGGCTCTCAGTTTCAGGACCACCGGTCGTACCAGCAACGGTTGGTCTGCCCGCATGCATATGCGCGTGTCGGCGCGGCGCGGCGGAGAAAACGTGCCAACGTGCGAGAGAACGCGCGCTGCGGCTGAACGAGAAAGGGAGAGAACGTGGAGGTAGAAGACGCCGGAGAGCGGCGAACCAGAAGTATACGTCGGCCTCTTTCTGCTACTTCGCTCTCTACCTCGCGCTCGCGAACCGGCATCGCATGGTGAACGTGACGTCATCGATCGGACATTCCATCGAGCTTTACGTGCCGTTCCAGCTCCTTCTCGCACTATCGCGCGAGAATTCCTGGAATGCTCATCAGCGTCAGCGGAAACAATGCTCGCACCAAAACAATTAGGTCACGCGAATAGGTTCGCCGAGGGAATGAATTTCGCTTTTATTTAGTTTCGGAAGAGCTGAATGAAGTAATCGGTTCGATAATTAGTCGATAAAATACATGCAGATAACATTCTTGTACGAACATGATGAATAAAAGATAGGGACGAAGTCGCTGATTAGCGAACGAGATAAGGCTTCTGCTTTCTCAAAGGAAATTCTTAAGAAGCTAACTCCAACTGTGTCAATTTGTAGATTTTATAAATACGGAGCTTAATCGAATTGTAATAATCGAAATCTTCTCTTGTTACAGACATACTCTGGCCTCTTTTGCGTCGTAGTAAACCCTTATAAAAGACTGCCGATATACACAGAGAAGATCATGGAAAGGTACAAAGGCATCAAGAGACACGAAGTGCCACCACACGTGTTTGCTATTACCGATACGGCTTATCGTTCCATGTTGCAAGGTAATAGCATAATTAGAATTTTTTACTAACTACTCATTCGCATCGAATTACTATGCATAGAATGATAATCAATAATAGGTAGTCATTTTACGTGATTTTTCGATGTTATCGAAATTATTTCGTCAATTTCCGAAGTTTTGTTATATCATATCCCTATAAACAATATTATTTAATATTAAATAATATTCCTGAAATATTCATAAAATGTTATGGTTATATGTTCATTCTTGATATTATATGAATATTATATGAAGTAAATAATATTATTTACTTCAATATTTTAAATTATCGAGAATATTATAATTTTTAAATGTAATAATTATAAAGTTTATGAATATTTTATGCATAATAATTCACATCAATTTTTGACCACAGTAATATTCGTAGAACATTTTTATAATATTTCACAGATATCGAAATAATATACTACGAATATTATGGAAAAACGAACATATATATAACATTAACACAATATTCTCATAATATTCCCCTAATATTAAAAATATTGAATAATAATCTCGGAATATATTATTTTAATATCTATTTTAATTTTTAATAATATTCGTATAATATTCTAGGAATATTGTGTGCTTATAGGGATATTGTCACTTTTCATTCTTCTTACGGTACCTAAATATATTCTATTATTCACGCATATTTTTTATTGATATTAATTTTATTTTATCTTAATTATTTTTATTAATAGTCAGCAATTGCCAGACACAAAAGAAAAGCATGTGTCTGTTATAGATCGTGAGGACCAATCGATTTTGTGCACCGGCGAGTCCGGCGCCGGCAAGACCGAGAACACGAAGAAAGTGATTCAATATTTGGCCTATGTGGCCGCGTCGAAACCCAAGTCCAACGCGGTAAGTCAACGTCCATTAGCACGTATACATCATCGTTGTCGTCGTCGTCGTCGTCGTCGGCGGCGGCGGCAGCAGCGGCGGCGGCGGTAGCAGTGGCGACGGCGGTGGTGAT
>QKQZ01006167.1:0-23572 GCA_003595255.1 Solenopsis fugax | reverse complement strand
AAAGAGGGAACGTAAATCGCCATTACGTGGCCAGCATGCGATCCGTTCTGCATCCACGGCGTCAGGTACCGAGAGTCCGGGCTTACACACGTATACGCGCCCATTATGCGAGCGTATCTAGCCGTACTCCTGGTACGCCCGGTACGCCCGAGCAAAGTGGATATCCCGTGGTTTATGCGAGCAGGTGGAACGTGCGCTCTCGCCCGCGCAGCCGCCGTAACCATCTCTATACACCTTCCACTCTCTCGGTATCTTACTTGGTACGTAGGTAGATAGCTAGCTGTAGCCTAGCTGGCTGGCTGGCTGGCTGGCTAGCTGGCTAGCTGGGTACGACACGCGGCGTGACCCGCGTCGTGTATTACGTATGTGGTGTCAGTAGATGCAGCATTCTGCTATCCTTCTTCGTGCCCAACCCCCGTGTAACGGGTGCATGCACGTTCGGCGCCCGGGGGAGGAAGGGGCAGGTAGGAAGCCACCGATATAATAGAGTCCGACGTGAACGGATCTCCGGGGGGTTCTCTGACCTTCCCCTTCGTGGGGGTCACGTGACGCTCTCGGCAACCGTGTTATTCGGTTTAGACGGTACGCTGGATGGTTGGCTGGCTGGCTGGCTGGCTGTACCGTCGTTCTCCTCGTCGTGTACGCTCGACCTCGTGTCCGAGAGGATTACGATGCTGCTGTACGGCCTTCCGGCGATTTCGCCCAACAAAACCGGTTGCTTTGTTCTTTGTCGTTGTTACACTTGGCATTCGTTAACGTTGCAAAAAGGTGTGGCAACGACGAAAGCGGTGGCGCGCACGCCGCGCGCCGCTCCGGAGCGCCCCGAACTCGTCCGTGCGTCGTAATTACAGTCCGACGATCACCGCGCATTTACATCGCCTCGCTATCGCGGCAACTTTGTCCAAACACAAATTATTCATTGTCGTTGCAGCAGGAAGCGACTCTCGGGCGGAATTCGAAATTACATGTTAAATCAGGAAGGAGCGTTCTGGCAGATAATATGCAAATGCGCCGCCTCCCCTGCATCAATACAAGGGAAATTTATTGCCAGCGGATTTCATCGGACTACATGTGTAGCTATCGATTCTACTGTTGCTGTTATTGATGATTATACGCTCGCATACTCGGAATCACTTAGTAATATAATGATTAAAATAATCCAGTCTCTCCCTTCTGCTTCCCTGTTGCTGCTGCCTGATGCTCACGTTTTCAGTCTCGCTTGTTTAAACAAATACGGGACAGCAACTATTCGCGCTAGACGCTCTATCAGAATACCGTTCATTGTTTCCGATATTTACGACCTCTACGCCTCGATTCGCGCGTTTAAATCAAACTGGATGGTTGTACCAGTGCAGCCTGGCGCGTGATAGAGGCATGGCCTCTACCGTACGGACGAGAACCATTCGACAGAGAGAGAGAGAGAGAGAGAGAGAGAGAGACTCGCGCTTAATCAAGTCGCATGTAACGCGCCGACTCTCGAGCGAGCGCAAGCGGTGCCGCTTTAACTAGGCATGAACCTTGGGCTTACCCTTGAGATTGTAATTCTATCTCGTCACGGATCGGTTGCCCCATATGTCACCTTAGCCCTCTCGTGTCACCATTGTACCGACTCTTTCCACCACCTTACATCTAACAGTCGAGATCTTAACAATACGAATCATGCCTCACTAGTCGTACAAAAGGAGGGCTACTCAATTTCTGCGAGTCCGCAGATTAGAGGAGACGGACAATAGCTGTAGAAATATAGAATATTTTATACGTTTTGTATGCCACGAGCATCGACAGGTACTTCAAAGAATTTCTGAAAATTAATTGCGCACTGGTAAAGATGAGCTTGATAATAATAATCAAGCGTTAATGAAGTAATTTCAATTAAATGTGTGATTAATATAATCATATATTTAATAGTATTTAGTATTTATATTAATACTAACTAAACGTAATTATAGTAACCAATCGGTTACTAAATTATTACCAAAGAACAGATTATTAAATATTTGATTAAATTAATTGAATATTTAATCGAACCCATTTTATCAAGGCTTAATACACAGTAAAAAATAAAATGCTAATTTTAATATTTTTTGCATATCCCAGAAAGTCCACTCTAAATTTTAAGTTAAAATAATTCTTATTCATTATGTTACTTATTGACAAATTAAAAATGTTAAGTAATTGACACAATACTGTACATTTATTTTTGTTATTATGTACATATAAATTATTTAAAAACTACATGGAAGAGTAGTTACAATAACTCATAGAAAATGTTAATAGAACATTTAACTTTGAGACATGTTGATTATTTGAAATAATTGTGTTAAAAGTACTCAAAATAATATTCCATTTCTAAGAGACATACACAAAGTGTTAATTTATAAAGTTGACATAAATGTAACACAAGAAAATTTTAACATATGGACGCACAATTTTTTTACTGTGTAACTATCATCTAAACTTGATTATTATTATCATGAAATTTTTTTAGTGCGGAACGAAAGTACCTCGCGACAGTCGTTAGACAATTTTGTCCTGCAGTCCCGACTGAAGATCAAACGCGAGATTAGATCTGTCATACTTATTATTCCGGACAATAAGAGGATACGTTGTTTCATTTCCTAAAGCATCCTTTAATATCGCGCTCGCAATTGCGCGAACAAAGGCGCTTTACATGCTCGCGTGGAATGGCACGAGGTCGGGTTGCTCTTCAGTTCCTTGTAATGCGGCTTATACTGGATGTATATACGTGAATGCGCGTACGGACGTAGCCTGCCTGTACTGTTGCCAGTAATTCTGACGATATCTCGTGCCGTACCTTCGCATTCGCGGCGCAGTGCTACGAGGGCTAGACTAATACGGCATTCCAGCGATATCTCCGCGCCCGCGCCCGCCGCGAAAGGGTTAGGATTGAAATAGAAATCCCGGAACTTGTAATGACGCCCATATGTTTTACGATAGTGAGCCATGTGCGAAGTGTATTAGAATATCGATAGCCGGGGTATATATTGCATACATAATTTTTTTTTACTTTGCGGCCGCCTATACAATATTCGCGAGTTCACGTTCGCGGAAATCGTGCCGATGTAGTAACCATAAATGACATGGGAATAACTTATCCGATGGGGAATAATGCATAAAAGAACCGTATAGACTTTTTGTTATACGACTTGCTTTTTGAACTTCGGATTCCATAACAAGCGAGGCAAGCCGCGGAGAATTGGCAATAATCTTTGATTTATGACGTGTTTAGTAAAGTTATCGTTTCTTATTATCTTTTATAACGCTCGCTTACGTGACCGTCGCGTCGGTGTACACGAAAGCTCTGAAAATTCGCAAAACTGCACGATCTTGCCGCTCTTTGTGATTCCGTCCGCTATTCGCTCCGTCGAACGTCGAGCTTCACTCTGCGACGACCGTCCGGGATCAGGCCGTCATGCTCGACGGAGCGAAGAAATGCACGCGCCCCATTGATTTATTTATTGTTGAGCGCGCGACACTGACGCGCGCGAGCGGCTCATTCGCAGAATTTTAATTGCCTAGATAAAACCGTCGTAAAATCGCGCGCACGTATAGAGGCGGCCCACGTATACGCGTGGAGACGACGACGCCGCGCGCCGGCGTGCGCGTGTATTGACACGCAGGAAGACAAAGGGAATTACACACGTGACGGTGCACGCGCACGTTCCCCATGTCGCTGCCTGTATACCCGTCTTCCGGACGCTCTCGCAGCCGCGAATGTAGCGGTAGCAACAGCGGCGGCACACGGAGCTTGCATTTGCCGCTGCTCTGAAATCATAAAACCTTATTACACGACGGATTCTGCACGTAGCTTCTCCTATGTACATCTCTTTGTCGCGCGAGCACGAGCGCATCGCCGCGGATTAACGAGCTCTATGAGGTTTAATGCGACCCGGCGGACGTTTTTTTGGGAAGGCCCGAATTTCGCCCATGCGTGCATTTTTCTCGCACGCGAGAGAGAGAAAGAGAGAGAGAGAGAGAGAGAGAGAGAGAGAGAGAGACGCGTTGTCGACGAGACGCGACTAGACGCGGTGACGATTGCGGTATGTGCGAAATTAATGATGTCGCGCAATTGAGCGTGATTAATCGCGGAATTATAACGGTCACGATAATTAATATTGCGAGTCTCGTACGTGATAATCGATCGCGTCAAGCTATTGCGAAATTGCGACTGGAATGAATAGCGTTGACGTGGCAATTGGATTTGTTTTACACGAAATGGGTACAAGTATACGTGTTTATTTCACATTATGACAATGCTAATTAAACCATTCGCGCTTCGAAGTTGTGATAGAAATAGTTAGAGGTTAAATTACATCGCATTCCATACAATGGTTTCTCAATCACTAAAATGGCTGTAAGAGACTGTCAATAGGCGGAAGAAATTCACAGTTAATTGATTGCGTCAATAAGGAAGATTGATTATTTTTTCTTATTATTAGAATTATTCCATTTATTCGATATACAACTTTGTTTTCTCTTTTACAGAAAGTTTAGAAAAAAGTTGTTAACATTTATTTTAATAAGATTTTAAATTAGCTCTAATGAGCAATGCTGTCAATTATGCCAATATTTTCTAACGCTGCATAATTTTCTGGTATAGATAAATGTAGTGCGTTTTTTAAATGATATAAACACGTTTTATATTGCCACTATTTTATTGAGCGAAAAGTATTTGATATTTGTGACTATAATTGAATGTTAAAATAATTATAATTAGGAACTGTATTTTTATATAAGAAATGGTTGCAATTATTATAATATAGCTGACACCGAAAATGACTTCAATTTATAATCAACTAAATTTAAATTATGTTAATTGCAGCCATTTTTTGTAGAGTAGAAGGAGGTATTATGGCTCTTGTACCTATAATGGCCATTCCTAAGTCTCCGTTATTAAATGACACATTCTAGTGATTACTTATGAAATCGTAATCTTTTGTTATACAATGGTGCTAATATGCGAATATACGATGGCCGATTTGTTATAAGGCATTTTTAGTTTTGTGCATTTCGAAAATGTTTTTAGGTACATTTTAATATTTAATTACACTTTTTCATTCTTTTTGAAATTAAACGTATTATCACACGAATATATGTATATTTGAATATTTTTTTGTTATTTCGCACTTTTATTCCCAGCTGTACACTTATACGCACATTTCGAGTTATGCAAAGTTAAGCATGGGATTTTGCTAATGCAGCTTTTTAAGCATGCTGACATTTCAATGGCCTCTTTTTCGAAGTTTTCATATCGAAGTAATTATTCGATAAATTAAGTATAACTTCTACTGCTATTCTATAACTTACATTACATGTATTATTGATTTTCTAGTACTGTAGTCTATATGCGGAAGGGTTATGTGTACATACATTTGCATATATTTTACAATATTTTTTTCTTTATTTTGAATAAATATATAATTTTTTAATAAAACACTGTGTTTTTAAAATAAAACTAGTTTTTTTTTAAAATTTATTTTTGTGGAGTCACACCTACGTATTACTATCCCTGTTTTTCTTCGAGCCATTATGCAGTGTCAACACTTTTATAAATAACATCCTAATAGGAAGTACATGATAAATATTTCAAAACTTTGATCAGAATAGATTAAACAACATATTAATGAATGTAATCGTCAAGCTTTTAATTTAAAATATTGATTATTAATGAAGTTTTCTATAAAATGTAAATAAAAGGCCGTAATATCACCTTCTCCTTTATGTTATTATTAGTAACATTATAGCAATAATAATAAATAAATAGTAAATAAATAATAAATAAAGATGGAGTTTTTAGCCATAATTATTTTAACTTTAACGTTTAATTATAGTCACAAATACCAAATACTTTTCTCTTACACTGAAAAAAAGTCTGGTTATAATTACCAAATGTATAGTGAAATAGTATCAATTAAATATTTTGTCAATATAACCAAAAATAATTTTATTTTACTAAATGTTTAGTAAATATTATCAAATCTGGTATAAGTTACTAAATATTTAGAAAAGTAAAATTATTTTTAGTTACATTGACTAAATATTTAATTGATACTATTTCACTATACATTTGGTAGTTATAATCAGTCTTTTTTTCCAGTGTATTATTATTACGTTTATTGTGACAGCAAAAGGTTTTCTTGTTGGATTTATTTCAATAGTTTGGTCTATACGCAACTTAACGATTCAACATAGTTTAGCACGCATAGTTTCAACTTTTATGCGTTCCAGTATGAAGAGAAAGGAGGCTATAACTGAAGTTTAGCCTTTTTAACTTTCGCGATTTCAGTCGGCCTCAACAAGATCGCGGTATCTTGACAGTGCGAACGTATCACTGCAGTTGTTCGAATATTTCTCTGACCGTTCATTAATTATGCAATGCCTGCCCTCGTCACCCAGCCACCTAGAGTCACGAGGATCGAGGTAATCGCTTGGCCTTAATCGTATGACCGATCGATCACGCCGATAGACCGGCGGCAAGAAACAGACAGAAATCGTATAGGAGGAGAGAAGGAGAGGAGACGGCAATGAACTTTGGCCTGGTTGGACCGCCGGAGTTGCGAACCTGCTTTTGAAGCGAATTGCAGTCGTCCTAGTAACTTTATGTTTCAGCAAACGGTACACGAAGTGTTCGAAACGAACGCGCGGGCCTACGCTAATCGAATAATCGCGCGACTGCGTTCGCCGTCGCTGCGCGAAGTCGAACAATTAAGAAGGCAGTGGCAACCGGTTTTCCACGGTAGTCCGGACTTGCGCGATAGATATATACTGGGAGACATATGAGAACACGAAAGTGGCTCATTATTCACAGAGCGATAGTTATCGAGGTGTGTGATATATTTTTCCCTATCGGAGTAGCAAAAGTTGGAAATCGGCAGTGATTACGAAAATAGTCTATATATCATTTCGAGACACTTGTATCTCGCGGCGCGAGACATCGTATCAATGCGGTGCACGATATTTTGAGGTACACAGTGAGAAAAAATTGTAGTGGTGGCAACTATAAGGGGACAACCATACAAATTTTGTTAATATAATTATAATATATAGTTAAGTGAACTGTATTATAGTTATTGCAACTAAATTAATGGTTAAGAGAACTAATAAAAAATAGTTGTAGTATAGGGGAGAGTGGGGTAAATCGGACCGTGTTTCAAATCGGACCGCACTTATAAACGAAAAACAGACACAATAGACAAGTTCTTCAGCTTACTCGTTTTAAAAAATGGAAAATCATTAAGCCGATCAGATTTGGTTCAAGGAACATTAAATCAGTAAAATATCATGAGTCATCAAACTCAGATTAATTGAGTTTTTTTTATTTCAATACTAATAATATAAATTGTCAGTAATTTCTGTTCTGAATAAAATTTTTATGCTTGACCGCCAAATTACTCGTTTTTACTCAATTCTAACAAAAATACATTAAAAAATTCTATCTAAAAATCCATAAAAATAAGAATGTCCAATTTGTACCAGGGGGTGGTCCGATTTGGAACAAGTAGTTCCAAATCGGACTGGAAAAAACGTTTTTACATTTTCCATTATAGTTCAACACAGATGAGAGATACGATCAAAATGGTCTGAAGCAAAAATGAAGGGAATTAAATTACCTTTCCAACGACACCTTCAGTTTTATGATCGGACTTTATTTGTGTCTTATAGAGAGCAAAAACTGCAACTAGGTCCGATTTACCCCACTTTCCCCCTACCATATAATAAAGTAATTACAACTATTTTTTATTAGTTTTCTTAATCATAAACTTAGTTGCAATAACTATAATACAGTTCACTTAACTATATATTATAATTATATTAACAAAATTTGTATGGTTGTCCCCTTATAGTTGTCTCCACTACAATTTTTTCTCTCAGTGCAGAGCGCGGACTGCGTGGAACCCCGAGGTAACTCGTGCAGTCTACCGCTGCGTGCGCGATAGACGAAACTGAATCGCGGGGCCGGCAGCATCTCGCACACGCGTTACCGCCAAAATCTAATAATACTTGCCTGCCCGCGTGTGACATTATTGTCATGCGCGTTCGAGCACTTTACACGCCATTTACAGCGAAGTGCAGTCGGCCGGTCAGCGGCCAGCACGATGAAACGACGCGTGCGGCTACGTCGCGCCGTATGCCCGCCCGCACGTCGATTTCCCTTGACATTGCGCGCCGCGCGTCCGAACTCCGACTCTACCTCGCCGTGCGCGGTTTCGAGCGTGCCTGCTCGCTGCCGAGCCGAACGTTTCATTCACGCGCGCGCATGCGATGTTACGCACTACGCTACACGCTCCCGCGATCTCAAGCATTCAGTTCGTTGCCCGAATCGTCACGGTGGATGCGAGACTGGCCGTCCTATTTATATTCAAGAGCCGCCAGCGTACGCCATTCACTCGCCATTACTGCGCGACGCTTGTCGCTCCTCAAGCGAAAAGACGTTCCCTGCGTTCCCGCCTTTCATTCTGAACGGCCGATTTTATTGGCGTTTAACTCGAGAATAGTTACCTACTTTTTTCGCGGTCACATGTTTGTTAAATTGAACTGCCAATTTCGAAAAAGTGTCACGTCCTCAAATTCAAATTATACAGGAAACGAAAGAAACGATTTTTTTTCTAATTATTTGAATCAGCGCCACTAAAATTTGCATAAACACTTTATTGTTTATCTATTTGTAATTGCTGATAGTAATAATGATTTTTGAATTTATCCATCTGGCTTAAATTTGGATGTTCGGACGTGACATCTTTTCGAAACTAACGATGCAAATTGACAAGGTGGCTAGTTTTTAACAATAAAAAACACTTAAAAATGCCAAGAAAATGGTTTATTTTCTTTACTTTATTAAAAGACTGAAAGTAGGTTGCAAAAATTACAGAAAACTCGCATTATGTTGTCTGACATCGTGAACATTTGAAAAATGATTGGATTGAATTTGGAAAGTAGAATGCCAAGAATCCAAAATCTTTTTGTTCAGAAGATGACACCTTTTCAAAACTCATGGAACCATTTCGAGGTTATTTCTTCTCTTTTCCAATACAGAAAATGACCCGTTCTCGGCTAACGATGCACACAAGCGAGCAGAATAAGAAAACGCACGTATTTCGAAAAAAGAAAGGGAGATGACACCTTTCAGAAATTGCCAATTCAATTGTGCAATTTATTTGAGATCATTACGTATATAAATTTATATTCAATATTTGTTTAAAAAGGTAAAGAGAAACGAAAAACGTAAATAAATAAATATGGATTCTTTACACTGAGAAAAAAAGTTGGAACTTGGACTAAAATTTTCAATTTGATTAATTTTTTTCAATCCAAGTATTTATATATTTAAGTTAAATAAAACGAAAACTACTAAGTTTCATTTTCTCGCTGTTGTGGTATGAAAAACATTCCAGGTAGCTATACTCTTGGATTAAACTATTGAAAAAGTTTGAGCAAACACGAATATGATTAACACCTTGCAAAGCGATAAGGAACGTAGATTGATTCTTAGGGAAGTCATGTGGCGATCATTTATTAGTATTGTAGATAACACGCATTGGAGAAACACGGAGGAAATGCTATAAGAGCGTATTTATTGCTGTCGTACATTTCTTTATGCCGATTTTACAAGTTTCGATAGGAATTTAGGATACAGGAACGTGGGAGTTTCGGGGAGAAGCGATTTGTCGGGAGACCGTCTCTCCTTCAATCTCGCGATCGTTAAGAAACGGACTTACACAGAAGGGAATAATTGCGCATTGCACCGTCGCGGATAGTATCATTTGCTTCGCATAAAATGAAATCGCTCCTAAATTTATTCCGCGCTCAGGCCATTCCCCGCATCTAAAAGTTTCCCCTAAGTAAAGAGTCGAGGCCGGCCGTAAACTTCTGCCCCGAAAAGGGCATATTACAAACAAAAGAACAAGAATAATCGCGTCTTCGGATCGCAGCGAGACGTGCTCGTCCATTCACCGAGTGATTTAGCGCGAATATTTCAACATTTGCCTTCCACTCGATATCGAGAAATTCTCATCTTTTTGACCCACTTTCTCTCTTTTTTTTAAAAACAGTCACGTACACGACTTGAATTTACAAACGAGTCGAGGGACTTTTGAAGAACTCCATATTGTTGCTGATATTAACGTCGCACGTAATTCCGATCGGTTTATTCAACCGTTATCTGAAGGCACACGAAGGAACGTAATACGTGTCAGTGACAGAGTCGCAGCCGATGCAGACACGTTTCTACCCGACATATATCTTTATTTTCAACGGCGCACAGGCCGTCCGATATAGATTGCGTACGCCATGAGCAATCGACGTTTATAGTGTAAATAGACAGAATAGGACGAAACGCGAAACCGTCACGAGGACTGTCAGACGCAGCTTGGCTTCGGCCATCAAGCGCAGTCGGTACGGTTTTGTTGGTTTACGTCGGAGGAACACAGAGTTCCGCAGTGTTAGTCTGCGGAAAAACGACGAGCGTCGCTCATCCCGAAGATGAGTTTTCTATTTCCAGCGAAGATAGGGGCGAGGGATGACATAATTTGATGATACAACATGATCTACGTCGGAACTTTCTTTGCTTCCTTTTCTGACGATAGCAAGACTGTAGAAGAAGCAATCAGAGAGAGTCGACGAGAAAAGTGCGTGTCATTTAAGGGAATGAGTTTTCACGGTATTACTTGTGTCATCAAATTACTTCGTGCTATCGGAAGGATTTCGATTCTTGTACATTTGTGAAATAACAATGACAAATTATTTTATATAATTTATTTGCTGCAGTTTTCTGCCAAAAAAGAAGGCCTTGGTTTACAATATAAACTTAATCACACATTCATTCTTTTTCTAAAAAGTATAGATTGATATCAAATATTCTTAATTTTTAAAAGAAAGATGAGATTTATTCTTTCTTTTGCAACATTTACTCTAAGATTGATTTTTCTCAAATATGAAAGAAAATGTAATTTTAAAACATTGAACCTTATTGAAACTTTCATTGTTTTCCACCGAGTATGACAATTAAAAAAATAAAATTAAGTTATAATTGTAAACATGTATGTTGTCTAAGACGATTAAGTTAGCTCTTCGAGCCTCTTTTTATTTCTATCTCATTCATTATTTAAATATCAATTAAGGTTTAAGGTTTTAAGCATCAAACACTACATTCCACCGGCAATAAGTTAAATTATAACGATGCAATTGTTACATACACATTCATAGAATGTCATTGTCCAGAAGTTTATTAGAAAGAATATATTTTTAAAATAATTGGAAATTCTAGAAAAGAAAAATGTATTCTTATCCACCTTAGAGAATGTGTTAGGAGGGCTTGCAAAGTATACTTCGAGAATACAATTTTTCCAATGTAACGTAACGACAATCCTATCAGCTCTTATTACACTATTTTCATACTACAATTCTCGACAGATAATTTGATAAAAAATAAATTTTTATATACAATATGTTGAGTACAAAGGTATATTACATAGATTATTTTATTTATGTCATGTATGTGTATTTGTTCATTGACTGATTGCTCGTACGTGAGTTTTCGGTAGGTCGGATTATGTGTGAACGAATCATCGTTGGTTATTGCCAATCGACCTACTGACTTTTAACAGGATACGTCGGCGCTCCTTCTAGATGAAAATTGACATCACCGTGTGATTTTCAATACGTGACAGTCGTTCAAAAGCGTGTGATGTAACGCAGTCGCACGTGCACTTATTCGTCCTACGTATCTTTGTCTCTCATTACGCGATTTGCGTTGTGCGTAGCACTCGCGCTTTCATTCAACATTTTTTCACATAATCTACATAATGATCGTGACGATCGATGTTTTTAACGAAATATAATTCCTTGTGCAACGTAATGCGAAGAACATGCAAATGCGGCGGATATTTAACTACTGACTGCACTGAGCATTCGATCGATCGTGGAACAAGGGATTACGCGAAATCAATTTCGCACGCAGTGTAATAAGCTTTAATCTCGATCTCCCTCGAGAAAGGGAGACTCTAATACGGCCGTGAGTAGTGGGCCGTGAGTCGTAATCGCGACTGGATCATTAATCTGGCAGGCGTTGCTCCGTGTAGGCCGTATCAGAATTCTCGACATCGATCGCTCTCTTCCACCTTGCGCCGACCAATTTTCCAACTGCGATTCGCGCGATCGTCGTCTGGTTCTCGTCGCCGCGCCGCAATGAACGAGGAAAAGAAATTAACAAATGTATTGTAACGTCAAGCGAAATAATTTAGTGTCGAGATGAGATCTATTTAATAGTGGATGGAGAAATATGCACGCTGTTGTATGAGTACGACATAATATGAAAACAACATGTATTGGTTGACATTTAAAAAATTAATAAGTTAAAAGAAATCTTACTTTTGGAGCATTGTAAAGATTGTCTAGTTTTTACAACTGCAATGCTAAAAATAATTAAAAATATGTAAAAAATTTCTGATTATCTCATGCATTAAGCGAGTAAAACATATCACTTTTAAAACTTATTTTTCCAAAAAGAAAACTAATTTTGAAAATTTTGATTTACTATTGTTTTTCAATAAAATGAGCATCTTTAAACATATAAAAGAAGATTTTTTAATTGGAAAATTCTATAAATGCAATGACAAGACTCTTCTAAGGTTTTTATAAAATAACGGGTTATACTTTAAGAAAGATATTTAACTTTATTGTTGAAAAATATACAATTTTAAAAAAAGAGCAAACTTGTAACATTGAATTCCAGTATGCTAAAGTGATTCATTATTAAGTATATTTTTGCAGAATATAATGTAAAGAAAAGTCACTGACGTGTTGTGTTTCTCATGTAGGTCTGATATCTAGACTTGCTTAATTAATGAGTTATTGAAGGAGACTGTATATCTATATGTTTATCTCCCATTCTGATTTTGTGTGTGTGAATATTTTAGTATTTCAATTTTGACAAAAATTGAGATATTATGTTGTTTTTCAAATAACCGATTTACATATATGCGTTTCTATTTTTTAAAACAGAATCAGTATATTATCACCGAAAAACAGTAAATAGTCACTGATGATCGAGTGTAACACTTATAAATCCGTAAGATTTTACTGAAAGAATTAGTGATATCAGTAGAATATCAAATGGAGGTTCAAAGTGTGCATGTTTTTACTAAAGATTAATGAAATACTTTACTTCTCAATGAGATCCTTTTACTGTTTTCAATGATATCTTCATTGGTTCAGTTAAAGAGAGTAGGAGACGGTTTTGGCAATTATTACGAGAGCAACGTGAAATATCGGTCGTCGCCGACAATATTTCTCCTCGAATCGCGATTGCTGCAGCGCGTAATATTTCGTAAGGGAAACGCGTAGACGTGGCATTAAATAATTTCGCGGTGAGACGTTACCTCTTTTCTTCTTCGGAAATTAATGCACTTTGTTATCTTAGCCCTTTAGCCTAGTCTTCCGCCATTCCACATTGTCTTTCTCTCTTTCTCTCTATTACTCCCGCTCTTCGCTTCTCCATTATTCTATTACGTCTTGTTCCCGTGTGTATTACGAGATAAGCCGCTTTGCTTAATCTTTCTCGATACCCGCGACTTCCCATGGGTGGAAGATTGGTGAAACCTTGTGTTCTAATATGTACAAGAAGCATGCCAGACCCAGGGAATTAACCGCGCTGTGCACGCTTTAACTCGTGCTTTGAATTATCGCTAAAGCCGTTTTACCGTCACAACGTAGCATCGCCATCCCTTATCGTCATCAGGCAGATTATCGCGAGATGGTGGCTCATAAGCAATTATTATGCTTACCTTGCACATCGACTTAAGCTTGAGTTACACCACTTTTTCTGGGCGTATTAAACGGTGCTTTATTGCATTTTCCGCTATGTTTAACAAGTGCACATCTCGGCATTTAATGGCTTCTCTTATCTAACAAAATATTTAAAGCGTTTTTAAGTGCTTTCTTATTTTGCATCTAAACTATTAGCGGTATCGTCGCGAGGAGATTCATATGGCGTTAAGTTTTACTGGCGCGATGTAAAACGATATAAAACAACTTAAGCTTCTTCAAGAAAGGCTCTCGAATTAGCATTTCACAGAGACAACGATGTCTTAATATCGACCTCAGCATACTTCCGCTTTAATCTAACCTCTCTCTCTCTCTCTCTCTCTCTCTCTCTTTCTCTCTCTTCTTTCCTTTTTCATCGCCTTGCGCCTTCCTGGATTCGCTCTCTTCATCAATCTTCTCGTTTCACTAGCGTGACAAGGTAAATATAACACGTTATGTTTTATCCTCATCTTGTATGTTTTGCTCGACTTATCGGAAACGAACGACGAATAAAATTCTACTTTGACCGATGTTACGCGATCGGCAGACCGGAAAGTGTAATGAGGCATTCGTGATGGCGTTTGCGTGTGTAGCATGCGTTAAACAACCACGCGCGTACGCTTGGCGCCATGTGTGTTATAATCGACTGTTACTTCTCTGTTGCAGGTGAGACTAACAGAAGACTCATTGAAATTATCCGAATGTCCGGTCATTATCGCGCCGTCGCGCCGCGCCGTAGTGAACGAACAATGTGCAGGTAATATTGCAGTAATATCTTATGTAAGACACGTTACGATCCCGTGGTACGTGCGGTACCAATGGAATGACGAGCACCCATTGTCGTAATAATTGAGATATGAGCCAATAAAGTATCCTCGTGACGTTAAATCGTCGCCCCGCGAGTTTTACAATGTATTTTGTAATCGAGGCTACTAATTGTGCCGTGCGACACGATCAAATCGCCGGAACTTTTACAATGGCGCTTGTAACGTATCTCCGACGGCGCCATTATTGTGCGCGACTTTGACGTGTCCCCGTCAAGGCAAAGCGGGTCCGTGTAATTTCGAAGTTCGGGCGTATTTCGCGATCATGGGCCACGTCGTACTCCTCGTTAACGGCAAAATATGTTAATGCACTCAAATCTACATTTTATGCAAGTGCACGATTTGTAATTGTAATTCATGAAATACTCAGCTGTAACATTGTTCCTCGCGCTTTGCTTCCAAACTCATCTAACCAGTATTATTATTATTCTTTACGTGAGAAGACAATGAGGCTTTATGATGAAAATTTGACACCTAGTATAAATACGGCAGACAGCTTCTCTATATTTAAAATACAATAATATTAGACCGATGACGTATAAATACAATTTAACGATAATGCTTTTCTACGGTCGAAGCTAGATCTTAGTGCTTAGTTTATTTGCGTGATTTTATATACCTATTCAAATTCACGAAACTGCACGCTGAATTGTTTTTCAGACATAACACAGATCTAATGAATAAGAATAAGTATATAATATCATGTTTTATTAAAGTGATTTCAATTTAATAATGATTGATGCTAGCATGCATCTAAATATTAACCCTTTTCCCCCCTGAAAAAAACTGTAAAGAAATTCTCTATATTTATTCTGTATCCATTTGTAACGTTTCTATTTCAAGAATTTTGCGACACATCATCAAACAGATACATCATTCAGTTTCACTCAACTTCGACGTACTCGCGACAGGTGTCTTTGCCTCTTTAAATTCACTTGGTTAGTTGGCGCGCCGGTGCGCCCTAAGAGGGCCGACCTTCGGGCTGTTGTTTGAGGAAAACGGCAAGAAAGGACGGCGCCGACAAAGACTCGCGATTCGATCGACCACGAAAACGTCTGTTACGCTTCTTACGCCCGACTACACTCTCATTTGCGATTCCGCGCGGCAGCCTCTCGCACGTCGATACGCCGGTGACTAAGTATTCGCGGAAAACGTCCGGGTATCCGACGTTTTGGAATGGATTAAGGCGATGTGCGGCGACGACCGGCGCGACTACTTCTTACACGTCGTAAGATTGACGCGCACGTGAACGGAATGAAATCCCGGTCCTTAAACTGCCGCAAGGTAGAGCTTCAGGCCTGTAATTTACCGTAAATTCAACTAGATTATTAGTCACTTTAGCTCACAGGTGTGTGTTCGAACGTGTACTCGTTATTAAATTTGGCAGGGCGTGCCGCAAAACGAAAAGGTCTTCGTCCCCCCTTTATTGTCACGAACGGTGTCATTAATCTTAGCTTTCTCATTTTTACCCGGCATTTCTCTTGGTAGCAGTCCACGCGTGTCTAATGCGATTGAAAAATATTATTGCAAAATAATCGATTTCAGATAACGGCGATAAAATACATGTTACTTCTCGTCGAGTTATTCCGCGGGTTAATGAGATCCTATCGCTTTCGCCAATTACATGAGCTTTTTTAACCCCCGTGGACTCACGGAATATAAACGGCTGGGTCGGACGGAGCTGCTATTCCAGGAATGTCGTGTACGTGCTGGCGCTTTAGTGGAGAACCGCGCGCGCCGTAAAGGTATTTCTAGCCTAAACATAATAACGCTTAAACAACACTGCGGTACACGTCTCGGGTTATCATTTTTGCCTCTTTAATGCCATTGACCGTACAGTTCGCTCAATGAGAAACGCCAATTGCGTTACGCGTTCGTAAGCGAGTCGCCAGCGCGTGCAATTATAATGATTGATCTTTCTACCTCTGCTGTACACACTTTTATTTAACGACTTGTTTCGCGAGTAACACTTCGTTCTCGGCGTAATGTACGGTTCCGCTAATATTTATACGCGATGTTGTGCGAGATATGAGTAAGAAATCAATAAAACGTCGTGTTAAGTGAAATGTAATAGGAAGTCGGTCCCTGCTCACTTCAATTATACGTTTTAATTCGATTATAGCGCAATAGGTACAGCGAGAAACATTTGTATAACATACTTGGCAAGATGTCGCGATTCTTTCGCGTTTGTTACTGATGATTTGCAGACTTCTCCGCTGGAGATTCGTATCTTAAAAAAAAAAAACAACATCCGAGAAGAACGTAGATAGATAACGGATTGTTATAAATAACGCTAGTAATGCAATGTAGTTTGATTTCAGAGGAAAAGCTTTTTTAAGAACTGTGTTCTTGTCGTGCACTCACTAACGGACAGAACTTGTGCAGCGACTTAATATAATCGCGCGTGTAGACCATTTGTCTTGTCGTAACGATGTCCCTCTAGTGCATCCTGACATAAAGACACCGACGCTCCGTTTCAGATCTCGCGACTGTGTGCTCTCTCAGCAGCCAATGTGCACGATTGACGTTATTAATGCATTTATTCATAGGGTCAATTAAAATTTATATGAAAGAAAGAAAGGGAGGGGAGAGAGAAAGAGAGAGAGAGAGAACAAGTGCGACACATGAACGGTATAATTATTATCTCGATTCAGTCAATGAACTGTTTGTCCTTAACTCGCGCGACGAGAAGAATGGAACGAGGAGGAACCATAGACATTTAAAGTAGAGCCCTCACACTGAGAAAATAACTTGATTACAAGACGTATATGATTGAGTGCTTTCATTGTCAGTGAAACCAAGCGAAATTTCTGTAATTATTATAATAGGACTCGAGATTTTATAACTAGAATGATAGATTTTACTGTATGGATTTTTTAATATTGTTCAGCTGAATCTATAAAACTTAATTATATTCGTTAACAATAATAAACCTCAAATNAGTGAATATAATTAATTCAATAAATATTAGAATGAGCTGAGGAGCCGCGACAGTTATTGTTGTCGAGAATAATATATACTTGATAATTTCTTGTGTTGAGAATGTATTAAAACATAACAAACATACGTTTCGACCTTATACAATCGGTCTTCTTTAGTATACAATTCTGACGATTCTCGCGTGTAAGATTACATTATTTGGAGTCCAGACTTCTCCTTGTTGTATTGCTTGCAATAATGCATCTTCTTAATTACAACTCATTTCGACGAACTATTTATCGCAGAACATCTTTTAGGATCGTCTTAGGTGACTGGGTTGCTTTCTGCCCGGTCACCTAAGACGATCCTAAAAGATGTTCTGCGATAAATAGTTCGTCGAAATGAGTTGTAACTAAGAAGATGCATTATTGCAAGCAATACAACAAAGAGAAGTCTGGACTCCAAATAATGTAATCTTACACGCGAGAATCGTCAGAATTGTATACTAAAGAAGACCGATTGTATAAGGTCGAAACGTATGTTTGTTATGTTTTAATACATTCTCAACACAAGAAATTATCAAGTATATATTATTCTCGACAACAATAACTGTCGCGGCTCCTCAGCTCATTCTAATATTTATTGAATTAATTATATTCACTAGACATAACAATGTAACAATATAAGAATTCTAGTTAATTCCAGTGCACCCTAGCAGTTTTGTTATTCTTCGAGTCGACACGTCGAGCGAACACGTTTTGTTTCGTGTTGTATCATGTAGCAAAGTGGATCACGAAGTGGTAAATAAGTGTGACATGGCTGACAAGAAAACTTCTCTTCTACGAGAACAGAACTTCGAAAAATATATAGTTTATAAAGACTAGTAGTAATACAGTTAATTTAAATTTCTGTATTGATTGCCTTGTAACTACCGCATGTATTGCACAGCATATAGATTATGGATGTATTCCGTTTCATGTATGATGCGCGTGATGCATTATTTATCCTTGTTTAACATTTGACGAACAACAATTATATAATATATGATACATTATATACGCTTCATGCGTGAAACGCAATACGCCCTATAGGCACGCTTTAGACTTGTAGATTATTCTAAAAAGATTTTTAAAAATTTTCTTCCTTTATTATTTTTCCTATTCCTAAGTAGATTAATAGGAAGGAATTAGATCAACTAGAAATTCTGGTATACTTAACAGGAAGAAGTATTAGAGTAACAAAAAATTATGATATATTAAACAAAAAAATTAATTATTATCATCCAGTATTTCCCACAAAATTTCTGATTTGTCCATTTTTGAACAGACGTACTGGTTCAATCTACCAGATTTCCAATTAAGATTGCAATAAGACTTTTTTCAGTGCATGCTACTTGTTTTCTAGCACTTTGAGTGAGTTTGATCGAACGGTAAAAAAAAAACAAAATATGGGGAAACCTTGTTCTTTACTATCAACCATGACTGTCAACAAATTGTGCAGTCGACCTGCGTGAGAAAAGGACAGACTAGTTATATAGCTATATAACCGGCTACGGCAGCGGTATATAACTAATGCTGAGACTATCTTATATACTGTGGGATGAACTCAAGAGAGAGAGCTCTCTCTTCTATTTTTATCGTTCTTCCATACGGTTGATTTTGCAGGCTATAATTTAGAAAATACGTATGTGGAACATGTCATCCGCATCGAAGTAGGTCAAGCAAACGATGCAATTAGCGTGCCTCGTTTTTTATTGCCTTTGTCATCGATACCAATCTTATATGTCCCACACATATGTTCTATTACCTTTTATTAGTTATGTAGGTATCGATGCGCAATCCATGTATTTCGGCCGACTGGGTATCACGCGGCACAATAGCATCGGAAACCTATGGATCGGCAGCAATATCGCTATCGTGAATATATGCTATCTATGCGTTGCATAGTCATGCATAATATGTATTTGTGCAACATCGTATGTCCGAGGATATGGATATCACTTTGTATGAAATCCGGATATCTCTATTATTCGTGTTATAAGCAATTCGTATCGCAATACGTATGGCATAAGATCCCTTTATCGCAGTAATATACATGAAAAATGTTGTGTTAATGTAACACAAGATGAATATTTTAGAAAATAACACAAATATTATGTAATAAATTAATAAATAACAAAAAGAATAGAACATTGATACAGTTTGGAAATAAATTATGAAAGCACAATTTCTTTAAGTAAAATTCACATTTATGATTATATTGCCACATATATTTCATTCATTTATCTTAAAATTTACGTTTCAAAACTACATTATTTTTATATTATTTGTTCGTTTATCAAATTGTTATTTTAACTATAAAGTGTTAAATCAATTTAATACAAAATATTTAAATAACACATTATGTTAAATTAACACTCGATTCGTTAAAAATTCAACGTAAAAATTTTAACAAGGACCGATTTTAACATAAATACACAATGTTTTTTTACTGTGTGTGCAATACAAAAATTATATATTTATAATATGCAACTTTTTCAAATGTTTCCCCTAATGATGGAGTACGAAAAGTTTCCGATTATTCTCCATTTCTTCCATCTTGTTCCCCGGGATACGAGAGTGAGTTAGAACATCGGGCTTGTCACGAAACTTTTAATGAAAGTTCGCCGAGTCCGTTGTTAAATCTGTTCGGATAATTCGCGCACCCATTCAAAACCGCCACAATTTTCAAGAGACTTTAGTCGGCAATTCACTTTTTTTTAAACGGTTCATTATACGTCTGAATCAATTAATATTGCATCCCATCAGCCCCGAAAGTTATCTTAATAGCAATGAAAATAGGGGAATGCATTTCTGGTTACGTGGTTAGCCTTAATCAGTTTGCGCTGAACCATCCTGTTGTCCGCGTTACATCCATATTTATGAGTAAAGCATATTGTCTGGCTATACATAGCGCACATACATATACATACGAATAAACTGCATAACGCGCAAATACATTTAATGTATTTATCCCTACATCTATAGCTGATATCTCAAGGTTGCTCTTCGACTGTGTTTTGTCTTTATGCTTTATGAAAATAGAACTTTGCTTAATTTTTCATCACATCGATAACTCCGACTAACTTTTCACAAACGGAAGTTAAAAGCTATGTTCCATTAACGCCCATTGTCGTTTCAAACAAACCATTCACGTAGGAGAAGATATCCAATATTTTATTTTAACAGAAATAGCGTTTCCAGAAATAGCTAGTGGGTATAGCCAGATCCAAATCAAGCAAATGAACGCGGAACAAATACGAATGAAGAAAGATGAACGGTAGATAACTTGCTTCAGTGAGTGCAAACAGCATCACCAGTATTGGCAGCGCTCATTAAACTATTCGTATTTATTGAAGCAAACTGTTTATTCGTGTTTATTCGCGTTTATAATTTTTCAAATTCAATCCAACTATTCTTTCACGCACCAATAATTGTCGTGTTTCAATAATTAGTCTAATACAAGAAACTGGCAATTATTGATCGCAGCATCGTGTTCTCAATTAATTGGCTGAAGATTGAAGCTTTGTACCAAGGGCTGCATACTATATTCTCATCGCGTATAGAATGATTTGGCGTGTACGGCATTGCGCTTTCCCGTTGTGTGTATATTACACATGTAAAAGTTCACATGCGTATTTATAGTTCTGTGCATTTTTGGATCGACAATGTTTCAGTTTTTCTATTTTGCGGTAATCAATACTTCTTCTCTAAAGTTTATAAGTAACCTTTATACTCTATTGTATTGGAAATATTACTAGTAAATGTTTTGTTACATACATATATAAGTAACACAGTTTTGTGAAACGGAAAATGTATATACAATATAAAATATTTGTTCTGTATTTTGAAAAATGTATATATTTCTTGCGTTGATGGAAAAGCATGAATTATTATAAAAGTTTTACGTCTCTTTTAACCAGTATTTAGTGCATTTATTGAGGTAGATAATACATTAATAAAAATTTATATGTATTAAAGTACTTAATGGAGTAGGTATTAAAATATTTGCATGGAATAAGTTATATTGATTTGTTCGTTTTCTGAAAAGTCCAATCGTGTAATTTCAGTTTACATTTTCAAACTATGAAAAAGTTAATAAATCCGGCGTTCTAAATTCAAACTGAAAACCCATTTTATATGATAAAACGTCGTTAAAAATTGCATGAATTACTATGTAAGAAATTATGCTCATTATAGTTATATTCAAATGGTAATCAATGATTATAAGCCATTAATGACCGTTTCAAGAGAGCGCTTCTGCTGCAGCATATTAAGTTCTATTGCACTGTCTAATTAACCCAGTTTTCTTCCAAGACCGACGTTAAAAACGTCGCGATTGCTGTTTGTACATTCAAGTTGCGCTTCAATGCTTACCTTTTATCACAGTACATGATATCGCTTTTAAAAAAGATTTTTAAAAAATATGATTTACGTAAAGAAATACTAAAAATGCTTACTTTCTTAAAAAAATTTGAACAGATTGTTATGTTGTAATGTAGAGATTGTTCGTAATTAAAAATAGATAATGATCTATCAAACGATATGTTTTGGAACAAACAGCAGATTCGATTTTTTTTTCAGATTTTTCTTGTAATAGTTACACTTTTAACTCAGCAAGTTTGGTACATTAAGAAATGACTGTTAGAAAAGATGCGATAAATGGCAGATAAGACGATACATACAGCAAGCACGGTTCTTTTTCACCAGAGTAAATTTTCTTGGCGATGAAACCGCAGAAAAGAGGAGTGAACAGGCAAACAAGCACACAAACCACTGACATACTTAGCTCCTCGGAGGAATAGTTGCCTCGTAATAATGTATAAAAAGTCTCAGCAGTACGTGCAGTTCGTGGCCGCTCAAATGAAGTACCGGTTACGAGAGTTTTTACGAATTTATCTCTCGAAAGCGAGCGTATAATACGTCGCGACGGCTCGCGTAACGCGCATCATCTTCCCGGCGAAATTTGTGTATTGACGCTTGACGCTTTGCATTACGCGTCTGCGAGCGAGGATTCAGCGAGAAATTTATTAGCCAATTATGAGTGCTTAAACCCGAATTTTTTCGTGGCCTCTTACGCAGTAATTATTAGACGCGGATTCTTCGACTGAAAGAAGCCTCTCTCTCTCTTGGAGTTCCATTACGCGATTTTGCTATTGCAGGTGCACCCACTCGCTGTGAGGAGAAAGCGCGCGTTTAAGCGGTATTAGGTGTTAACCCCTTAATACTTAGTATGCTTGAGGTCAATTCGATTCCTCAACTGCGTTGAAATACGCGGGTGGTCGGAAAGATCGTCGGTTGTTCTAGCGCGCCTCTTTAAACCTCATTACCTGGAAGAGTTGCTGTTAAGTACATGGTGCTCGAGTTTCTTGCCTCGACTAGGAGGAATCTGCCGTTTTAAACCGAGTATTTCTTGCTTCTCCATTTCTCTCTGAAATCTTCGTAGCAATGGTTTTTACGCTGGATGTGTACAGAGCGTATAGCCATGTACACGCATGCATATGTATAACGTAGTGTGAATGAAACGAGAGTGAAACGTCGCTCGTCAGAATTTTCGTCGGGTATCGTATGTAATGGATCGGTCCGGCAACGAACAAGGTGATTATTCAACGAAAATGCCGGTGCATGCGACCGCCGCACGCTGCGCCGCCGGGCGGGCGCGGCCAGCTGAACGGATTAAAGTTAACTAGCATTGCAAAATGGTAGCTGGCGTATTGGCGAACCTCTCCCCGTTTCTCTCTCTCTTCTACACGTTTATACCGTTTCTCCCGCCATGCATTCGCTGTATCTCTCGTTCTGCGACACTCACGGAAATCGCGCAGCCGCGCGCGCCGTGCGATTAGGTTCTCGCGAGTGTCGCCGTGTACGCTCGGCGCGCGGACGTTACACGCGCATAAAGTCCATTGTGGACGGGAGCAGTTGGCCGATGCATTGAATTAGCATCGGATTAGCCGAGTTTAGCCGGCCGTT
>QKQZ01006162.1:33359-46613 GCA_003595255.1 Solenopsis fugax | reverse complement strand
CGTCGCGGATTCTCGTTCAGCATCCTTCGCAGACCGAGACCACAAAGATCGGAGAACGTACGACAAAACAGAGAACGCTTCATTGCAACTTTGTCGTAAAGATATTTTTTTTTTTACTTCACGGTCACGTTTCGCGCTAACTCTTGCGTGTAGTCGCCATCTTCGATCGGCAAACAGCATCCGTGTTTTAAGACACTCTTGGCTTCTCTCTCTTAGATAAATCAATTTTAGGGGCTACGATCCGTTACACGGCGGCTGCGTCTGAAATATACATTTTGGAGCACGTTCTTAAAAGCGTTCTAAAGTCGTAAATAAACACAGAAAAAAAATGACTATCAAATCAACAATTCATTGTTCATATAATAAGCAAGAATATAAAATCTTCTTAAAAGAATTTGATAATCTTGATCAGACATAATTTGCTTATATGAAGAAACCAAATTTCTTTATCTCTATTTCTTTATCTAGTCTCTTTGAGATTATAAATACTTCCAAGGAGATTTTATATTCTTGCTTATATGTACTATATATGAAACAATGAATTGTCGATTTGATACTAATTTTTTTTCTATGAAGAGACGCGAGCATCCCGGTATAATTGCAGATCATCTTGCGCAATACACATACTTCCCCCTAACGTGTTCTCACGCATTCCCGCTTTCTTGTCGTTTACAATCAACTTTATAACCCAACATGAATGCAAATCACGTTGCACAATAAAATATATTTAACACTTATATAGTTTTAGAAATAAATCGAGATGCTCCACGCAGATAGAAAATCGTAAAGTCACGCGGCTAAAAGACTGCAGTGTAAACTGAATTAGAAGATTCAGTGTGCATAATGTTCAGGTTGGAATGATACCATAACGTCAATTTTTTCTTCGTAACAGTCATATCGAACAATCAAACCTCTTCATTTTTTTTTTATTACAGTGATTCATTTGTGCGTCTATAATTACGTCCGGTGTTTTAACCGCGACACCCCGTCGAGAGTAACAGAATGTCTCTTTCTCTCTTTCTCCTTGATTTAGCGCTGGCTGCGTAAATCTTGGAACCGCGAACCACTAGCGAGAACGGTCTCGCAGGCGACCGCAGTGACATATTTACAGTTTTTAAATGTTTTTTTTCCGGCGTTTCGCGCGAACGCCACGAGTCTGGACTTAATAGCGCGTGACGCGCGAAATCAGCTTTTCCCTTGCTTTTGGGAGATCGATCATTTCCCGTGCAATACCGAGCAATCGTTCATGTTTTATTAATTCGATTTGATTGAATAAGTATCATAACGTCACCATAATGGTATGATCGGAAATACTTCATCGAACACAGACGAATGGCGCGATAGCTTTTTCGCGATTGTTGAATAAATCTTTAATTCCGACTTATCTATGGAATAATTTAATTATATCGTACTAACTAATATAATTTTATTTTATTTTAAAAATTTAATTCCAAAGATCACTTAATGCTTGTAATAGAATGAGAGAATTCAAGTTGCAATTATAATTATCAATTTTATAATTAGGACAGTGTTATAGAACAAATGAGTGCAATGAATGTTTGATAAATATGCTGCAATCGTCTTCATCCGTGCGTTCACTATTAATTCTATTTTATTCTTTCCGTTATCTTTCGCCTTTATGGCTTTTTTTATATAGCGTGGCCACATTCTCACTGGCCGAGTTTCCATGCCGTTAACTTCGAGTCTATATTTAATAGCAGATTTTATGCCACGATATGCTTCAGAGCTAAGGAAGACACACGAAAAAAAGCGAATCCGCTGATTGTGAAATTTTATTCCATGAAATTATCGCGAATCAACGACAAGAGCTAAACTTTTAAACACTTCAATTTATTTTATTTTGTTAAAAGAGCTGAGTAAAAGTCTTTTACAACAACCTGGCAGTTGAAGAGAAAGATGAACGTTCTGCAGAGAGATACAAATTTCCTTAATTTCATGTTAATCATTAAATCATTCCAATTATTGAAGATCTTTCGAGTCCCATAATTTTTATCCAATCCGCAAGAAAGAAAGAGAGAGTAACAACATTGTACGGATATACATAGCTACACTCTATGTACACATACGTAATTATGTTAACCGCCGAAATCACCGGAAGAGCGCAATAGTAAAAGCTACCAGACGCGCCATAAACACTAGAACTCACGGGTTGCTTGGAATACCGGAGCGCTGTCGTAAAAATCGCGCTAGTATCAGCACGTAAACGTCACGGCTCCTTGCGTCATCTCGAAGTGGACACTGCTTTCGCTCAAAAACTGTTTACAATAAAGTGGCAATCCCCGACAAGCCAATGATATTTTTATAATCTTGTACGTCAAATACTAATGCTGTCCCGACTTTATAGAATATTACATAACGCTTAAATTGACATTAAACTCGCTTGTATTCTTAAATGCGTCGAGTATGGTGGACTCCCACAGAAGTCGGGGAAAGATCTCATTTGCATCACTATAGAGTCGCATCGATGTCAACGTCTCGGTAAACTTCAAAGGCAAACAGAGGCCATTTCGGCCGTATCTCGAGGCATCGTCTTATTTTTCTTATGTTTTTTTTTTTCTTTTATTACTGCCCGGTTCTCGCATCGCCTTGCCTTTTCTGTAGTCAGTTCTCACGCCGTTGTTATCGATACACCACGGACGTCGCGTTGTGAGGTCGATTAATGAAATTATAATGAAATTCGATTTGAGTGGCAATCAATATTGACCGCGTAGCGTCATAAACGGCTATTTGAAATTGTAATTTCATTAATAAGACGATTGTTTCGCGTTATTATCTGGCCATTATCGCGATCGTCCGATTTTTTTGCGAATTGCTGACGTTTCCTCGTCACGCCGCGGCTGGCATCGTAATCTACTTTGCTCGCCGTGATACATATCGAAATGTAAGGAAGGGAACGTGACTAATGTTTATGCAAATTTCATCCGGCGTACTGTAGGCGCAACGGCAAACTACCTTCCCATTATCGCGTCGAATATCGCGAGGGAAACATAATCGAGCGTGATCTCGGTGTCAGCGGAGTGACAGCCGTCGCGGCGAACCCGAAGGAAGACAAATCGCGCGCGCGCGCGCGCGAGAGAGAGAAGATGAGAGAAAGAGATGAGGGGTGGGAAAAGGATATGAAGCAGAATGATGAATCCTCGCGCAGCCTACGACGGACAGCGTTTTACATGTTTATCTCGCGAGAATGATCCACGCGTGCGCGCGAGACAACTCGACAAACCAATAAATTATGATCTATAATACAGTCATTCGTCGAAAAGCTGAGGCTGTGTTGGCAGTTAGCTTTATCATTTACTTGCTATCGCATGTCTTTTATGACCTGCGCCGCTTTAAGAGCGAAAGGTACATTTACACGAAGTGTACATTAACGTATTTAGCCGCGTGTTCCTACTAATTCGGCTAATTTTCGGAGGTCCGATACTATCGTATTCGAGTATCTGTAAAGGAGACGAGGCTTTTGGTATTTTAATGAGAGTAGGAAACCATTTACCTCCGATACCCAAGATTTACAAGCTGGCTCAAACACACTCTCAAGCCGGACTATGTAAATCCGACTGTAATCGAGTTACTTAAGGTGTACACTTGTGCAATAAATAATGTAAACATTCTCTGAGCAACTTTTTGCGAGAAGTCGTAAAAGCAAGAGCAAGGTGCAAGCGCAGCCTTTTAATTGGTCGCTTTTACGAGCAAAATAATAATCCGCCATAATAATTAATTCATTCAGAGCTCGGTGACCCGACGAGTGTAAATCAACACTCTAATTGGCCCGTAGGGAAGAAAAAAGAGACCCGAAGCACATGGATATTAATATTTCCCAGCGCTTTTGCGTGTTTCTCCGAGAAGGAAACGCATTATTTAAATTAAAATCATGTCGAATGTCAATTCGTGTGATTCAGCTCGTTAGCGCGGCAGATCGTAATGTCTCGCGAACGCGACTCGGCCACACGCAGTGGGCATAATTAGATGAGTGTTTTGTACATTGTTTGCCCGAACATCGGCCGAATATTATAATAGGTGCGCGCTCATGCATAATTAACGAAGAACGCCTCGGCGTGCAAACTTATCGCGCGGCTCGATTCGCGGCGAGCGATAGCCGGCGAGTCCGGCTCTCTTCAGGAGAGGATTTTTAATTTAGGATGCAAATTGCGACCGGCCAACCGACCGACCGACCGCAATCACTGCCACAGAAACGACTTGCGGGAGAAGCAATTAAATTACAATTTCATGGCCTAACGCCCCGTAAAGCGACACGCGGTACGACTTTTCGGAGACGCCGTTTTATCATTTTTCGCTGTGCACGGCCCGCTTCTCGGACTTCTTGCATCACTACGCGGTGCTCTTAATCCCATTACGAATAAGTAATGGGGGCCTCGTACGCACCGTCGGACGAGCGTAAAAATGTTGTGTCAGATCCCATCTCGCCCGCTTGTCGTTCGGTAATTTACCGTGCGTCGTGCACGAGCGCGAGGTTGCGCTCCTTTTACGCCTAATTCGACCCGCGCCTAATCGCGGCTTCCGAGAGAGCGTCTTCGGGACACGATCTTCCTCTTTCACTCTTCTCTTCGGGGTGCAAGCGAGATAGGATGGTGTTCAGACAGTCGCGCTGCATTTTTAGTCCACACCCATAGAAAAGATTTCTGGATTCAATGCTATTAGGTACTCTTCTATGTATCATAAAATAAGATTGATATAGAGACAATCATAATTATCATTGGGAAGAGAATATTATATTCTTAAATGGAAAAATTCTTAATGATATGTAGGATATATAGTCCTTCCAAAGCATATGAAATTTGGAAATGTGTTTAATATTAACACTTCAAATAAATTATATACATATGAAAGTTGTGTGAATAAGATTATATTTTTATTTAATAACATTTTTATAGTATATTTACTCTATTTGCTATTAAAAATTAAACTTTTTTTACAACATTAAGAAAAATCTCAATTTTTTGTGTAAGTACTTTAAATATTCAAGATTATATATTTATACAAAGTTTTATTGTGATTGTCTGTTTAGTGATTTTGTAAATAAGTAAATTTTGTTTATTTTACAGAACCGATCTCTGCAATGATCGCAATGATACTTTACATCATCTTGAATAGTTAAAATGCTTAAATAAAAAAATTCAAATTATTTCGCATTTCATTATTAATTATATTTTTTATAATTAGAGCACATGTCTTCTTTTAATAATAAGTCAATCTTATTTAATTCGATGAAGAAGAATAGGAATTATAGACCTTATCTTAATATTGCTTTATTTTTATATTGCACAAGGTTGCAATAAGATTAAGTACGTCGAGAATATTTTTAGCCTTATTATTATAGAAATCTTTTTTGAGAGGGCAGAAATAACAGGAGAGCGGCGTCGATGACGATTCCGTGCGTCGATAGCAATCAGAAATCGATACCAGAACGACGATTGTACGTACGTATATCATGTTGACCCCGTAATCACGGCGGCGCCATCGGTTTTATGAATGAGATTAAAGCGCGCACGCGTTGTCGGCGACGTGTTGTCCTCCCGTGTATCATTGTACGCGTACAAGGTGTAATTATCGACTTCACAATATATCCATGTAAGCGTAATTGTCGGCCATTAAAGATTGTCAGATTGGACCTCATTTTTCTTGCACAGACTGCAAACGCGCCGTTCGCGTGTTTTTCTCACCTCAAGTACAATCTCATGATAAGTCGCCTGTGTGGCATTTCAGCTGGTCTTGGTATAACATTTCGCGTACGTTTTCTTAATGGTTATGTAATCTTCGTCGACGAGACTACGTTAGTCACTGTAAGATTAGAAATTAAACGAAGAGAGACTGGATAAAAGGCAAGACCTTACACGGAAAGAACGGGTTTGCTGAAGTATCTACACGGAAATAAAAATGACGTATTAACAGCATTTAATAGCTGTCCAATTGAAAATAATCTTATTAATTCAATAACAGTATTAATAAAACAAATATTTTATTAGAACAAAAGCAAAGCGTATTTATTTCATTAATATTATTATTGAATTAATAAGATTATTTTCAGTTAGATACTGTTAATACAACATTACCTTTCTTCATATAAAAATTTAGTTATAGATACAGATTTGGAAATAATTATGTAAAACTCTCAAGCATGATAAATAGTGCCGTAAAAAATGTTAACATTCTAGCAGCCAGTTGGTGCGTCTCACATAATTATTTTAATGGTCTAACAAAATTGCTTTCAGATCTGTATCCGCCTAAATTTATAATTACTTCAGCAAAATCGTTCTGTAAGGTTTCAGTATCGTCTCGTGTCAAAAACCGATAACACTTTCGACTTATTGGTCCGAAAAAAGCGCAAAATTGGGTAAGTAACTTACGAGCCGAGGTGATTCATGCCGAGAGACATTCCTCATTGAGCAGACTCATGCCAAGGGTACAACTCCTCACGGCGGCGGCGGTCGTGGTCGTGGTCAACGACGTCGTGAGTAACAGCCGTTAGGTGTTTCGCGAGATGATTAAACCGGCACCATCGGCCGCCCTCTCATTATCCCTACCTGCCCGTTCCCGAGAGATGCGTCTCTCACCTCCGCCTCCTCTTCTCTTCGNCCCCCCCCCCCCTTGTGCATAAATGCATAAACCAGGGTGAAAACACGAGGATGCCGTAACGGCGTAATGTCATTACGCAGTAAAGAGACTGCAAATTTGTGAGGGGACGCGCCGATGGCATACCAACCAGTCGCCGGAATGTATAAAAGCTCCCGTTTACGGATTTACCGTAAAGACCGTAATTTCTTTTCTCGGCCGAGAAAAGAGACGGTGCAGGGTGCGTCGAGAAAGAAGCGTAAGGTCCCGCGTTTGTAAACGGCGTTTCATTTATCATTGTAAACCTACATCGCGACGATTTACCAATTAAGAAGACTTTACGTGTCCAATTATTGTGCATTCTCGCTTATAATTTGTGCGATTATACGGTTATACGGAACTTACGAAAATGTAACTCGTTTTATTGACTTAAAAACATGGCTGGTAATTTATGACATCTCTCGCGCAGATGAAATATGATGATGAGTCCGAAGCAGGACGGTGAAGAGTTAATACCAGTCGCGTGAGTTATAACCAGCTGGGCGTTCCAATTCGCAAAATACTTGTAACAGGAGGTACCGAGAGTCAATGAATATTATCAAGCGATTATAAGTCGATCTACGCACGTACACCGGTCGTAATCTAAATGGTCAGATAGAATTTTAGCAGTAAATTCTCTCAGTCTGTATGCCGCGCCGCGCCGGCAACATACGATGGGAGTAATTGAATCTCCACTATAAATGACTCAGAATGTTTCGTTCTTAATAGAAGCGACTAATTAACGTAAATCTTCGATCGGAATGGATTAAAATCTGCCCCTACGTCTCTACTCGAGAAGGAATCATTTTGCACATGTAATCCAACGTGTTTGCATCATTTCAATATCACCGAGTTGTCATGTGACTGAAGAAACTTAATTTCTTATCTAGGCAATATTATTACGCGAAAGGATAATTGAAATTTATTCGCGTGTATTTAGTACCGCTATTTTCTCCTTTTTTTTGAGAATTAATATAAACGGTGATTATTATTGCGATGAAAAATCATAGAAACCGCTAGGAATCCTTCCGAGATACTCGAGCGAAAGTGCAACTAAGACGGCACGAGCTGTAAAGGATCAAGACGAACAGAGGGGCCTCTTTGATATACGATCTGCGCTTTTATGCACTCTCGAGCGTGTCATTCTGACGGTCGCATTAGCGCGAAGTCGAGATGCCATCGCTACCGGCATCAGCCGGCCACCGCGATTCACCGCGACAAAGTTAGTCAAAGCCGCTCGCGCGCAGAGCCAGCTACCGGTTGACAAATCGGCGGTCAGTCGACCTGACAGCTAACACCCATTCGGCCGTTTTACAGTGATTAATCGCGTCGGTACATCGGGACCTCTACGAGCCCGTGTGCATTAGCGACCGGCACACTTGTTATTTCTGCGTCGTGCATCCAATTGATTTCATGCGTTTTTATCGCGGCGATTTGTTATTTCTTCGGTGCGTAATGGGACGTCCCGTGAAAATGGGCCTCGCCGCGATTTCACCTGAAAGTTATTTACATTTTTGTACCGACATTTTTTTCTTTAATCGAATGGGGAAGTAAAAAAAAAGTTACTCGCACGCCAAAGCTGAATCCAAAAGGTGGAAATAAATTTTAAGTAAATAAGGACGGGATGAATAAAGATTTGAGTGTAGAATCGATGGCGAAAAATTACGTCAAGTGTAAATAATCACTTAACGAGGGAATGATAATGCGCGACGCGGCATACATCCTTCACTTTTCCTTCAATTACTATAATGCCTATGTTACTTTTCAAAGAAGATCTTTAGATCGACAGACACGACCAGTTAAAAAATTCGCGGGGTCATGCGCGACACAAGACATAGTAGGAACTTTAATTCTACGTGTGCACCGCGATTTCGCAATGATCGGTATCTTAGCGATCTTATCGCGCTGACTATCGTTAAGTTTTTACCATATTATTAAAGGTACGTCGCGTCCGTGGTCGCGCATTATGTGGAAAATCGCTTATGCTATGCGATATTAACTCGCCACCGTATTATTTATTATTATTTGCAATTATCGTAAGTGAAACGCCATACCCGTGAACCTGTTTTATGGCACCAAAACGAGAATTCTTTACTGAGTAATTGCGTACGGGGACGCGAGCGATATAATTAAAAGAAATATTAATTATAGTCGTTACACATGTACGTGCTCCTCTCGCGGAATGTAAGGTGATGCTTCGTAACACCGCAGTAACAAAACACAGTAACGCAGAAATACATCACGCACGAAATGTAACATCGTACGGACTCAATTAGTCAGAAGAAGAGCACACTCGGATACGTGTCGTCGCGTAATTTTTTTTTAATCGGCTCGTGTACAAGACGTTATGTAACGTCGCGAAACCGCGCGCCCGCGCTCCCTTCAAGCTCGCGATAATCTGACAAGTGATTAATTTCATCGTGCCTTTTTATTTTGCCGGGCCGCTGATCGCTTCTTGCTTTACATCGCAATAGATGTAACGCAACGTAGATTAAATCGGCGAGAAGGCAGAAATTCCAGTATACCTCGGCAATCCAGTTTCATCGCGCTCTGAGGCTTAATCGAGGGATTAGAGCGGCTACAGTGATGATAAATGCCGAGAGTGGGTTTCAATGTAAAGGGGCCGCTCCTTCTAAATGTTTCTCACTTCGTTTATTCTCATTCACCTTCTCGCCACCTCGGCTAATGCATTAATGGCTTCCCTCATTGCTTGAGTTGCGCCTGAAAATTCTAATCAATAACACGACTCGACAACCAAAATACTTATTTGCATATAAATACGGCATATATTTATAAACTTACTAGATAATTTCTAAGACAGCCATGTCTAATACTAACGTACGACGATAATGCAGATTACAATATTTTAATGTGGATTATATTTCACGTATATATATCACTAAATTATGCTCTACAATTCGAATAATAAACTAGACTTCAAACTCGTGCATTCTTCAAAAATAGTTGGATTGCGTTGCATGGAGAATTTTGGCGCATTTTCTCCCGATGAAAAAAAATTCGGCAACAGGATTTATCTTATCGGTCGACTTGGTATAAATAAATGTCAATACGGCAACTTATTCGTGGTGCAGAATCATTCTCTAGGTGCATGTCGCAGACAAGAACGGCCCACGAATTGACTCGTAGATTGTATCTATAACTGCGGCCTACCATCGCGGAGAAATGGTTGTGGGCGGGCACCCGGGGAACTCGTATTGGCGACACACAAATCGCACCTTGTTGGTAGCAGTTGCCACTAACGGGTAATAATTCTCGTTCTCCTTGTCAATAGTGCATAACTCTGTTAGGACGTTTGGAAATTTCGAATGTCTCGTGGACCTCCCTTTCCAGATAGCACGTTACGGTTACGAATAGATCTTACACGAAGAATTATACAATCCGTCTGTCTTTATCAATCTGCCCGTTTTATCTCGCACAACAGTCGCCAGCAGAAACTCACGCGTTTCTCGCATATAAACGCATTGGAATCTTGTCTTGGCGCAGGTTCCACGGTTGTAACGTGTCTAAACGTATGATTGAAGGCATTTAGCAACGCCCGTACATTTGCATCCGTTTTACGAGCATGCTACAATAGTATGTCACGCACCACGAATACCGGAATATTACCATATCATAAGTCGTCTATAAGCCCGGGTTACAAACGAGTTGCTGCTTTATCAACTCCGGCGCTCCGAGGGAGCGCATCGAATGGCGAATACGTTAATACAGGGCACGGCGCGAGCCCGTGAACCGGCTCTGATTGAATATGTCGCATGTCACCCGGTGCATTTGCATCCGCACCCGACGCCGATGATGCATTACTAGTGGTTTGTCTCGCGAACTAAATCAATGCGCGAGCAGTTAATAATAAGTATTGTTATTGTTAATAGTCGTGTTATTGCCCGGTGTGACAACGTGGATAATAAAGTTCGGAGGCGGCTGGTGCCTTCAATCGACATGTTCACGTAGGGGTGACTTTTTTTTATTATTTATTTTTTATTATAACACAAATCTATTCGCGCGAGTAGGCGTGAAGAAATGTGTGAGCAGATCCGTGACACGAATTTCACAGAAAAAAACGAGACGAAATTGCCTATTAATGTCAGACATTCCGGAGATTAAGATTAAATCGAGTCTGCAAATAGTGTTTCATTTTTAGACGGATTCCGTAATTATGTGATATATAGTGAGCGCAGAAATAATTCGACCCGAGTCCATGATCTTATCGTTTCTATTTCTTGCAATATCTGTGCTATATTTATAAATAGCATGTAGGTTGCACGAATGTAATATTCTAATCCACGGATTTAGATCAAAATTTTGATTTAGGAAAATATATTGATATAAAAAATAAAATATATATTTAAAAATAAATAATATAACAAATATATATAATATCTAAAAATATATTCCAAGATGTAATTAATCATTACGAAAAATATTAAATAAATTTTTCAAAACAACAATTTTATTTTAGATCTAATTTTTGATGCACTGAGAGAAAAAATTGTAGTGGTGGCAACTATAAGGGGACAACCATACAAATTTTGTTAATATAATTATAATATATAGTTGAGTGAACTATATTATAGTTATTGCAACTAAGTTTATGGTTAAGAAAACTAATAAATACTATATTATATAGTATACTACAACTATATTTTATTAGTTCTCTTAACCATTAATTTAGTTGCAATAACTATAATATAGTTCACTTAACTATATATTATAATTATATTAACAAAATTTGTATTCTCTCAGTGTGGCTATTCATTTGTGAAAAGAACAAAATATCACAGCAATTTTTTATTTTTTTATATTAATTATGAAATGTTTCATGAAAAAAATAAAAGTCCCTCTGATCTTTGAGATGGCTTTAAGAGATGCTTTTTATTATGTTTTACTTTACTAATCTTTTTTCCCAACGTTGATAGATTACAGTTTCACTTTAATGCATCGGTCATAAATAGATCGCCAATGTTAAACTCTTAGATTATCGTAACGTTTTAGATAATCGCCCGATTCTCGACATCTCGTAACGTTTGCGATAGTCGATGACAAGTCCCATCGTCCAAGGCGGATCATGCGCGCTAAAAACGCGGGGATTACTCGTCTCTTGAATGTCTCGTGTGCGCGCCATTTCGAGACGTTGAGAGACGTCTGCGAGACGATAAAAGCGCGAGAGTGAGGTTGCGTGCTTTAATCCCTACGGGAATCCGCCCGAAGGCGTCCGTGCTAAGAAAGGAAGTGCTGGCAGAGTCTGGGGAGGACATTCAGTAATGCACGTCTCTTCTCGCTGGATGCTTCGTTTATGAGCAGTAAATAGAAATGCATCCGCGCGACGATCGTTCGTTCGTGGAAACAAATTCTCGTCTATGGACCCCGTGAAATTGAGGTAAATATCGAGCGGGAATCGTCTGGGCTTAACTCCTCCTAAGGCCCCCCCGATTATTTACCGTTCACATGTTCCTCAATATTTGACCACGCTGGCCCGCGACACGCCGTACACAAGAAGAAGAGTTACATTCCGTTCACACAACCATGCGCGTTAGCGGTCGCGGGACGACGACGACGGAACGGAGCGGAGCGGAGCGGAGCGTCGACGAGGCTCCCATTCCGAGTGGCTCCACTCCAACGGCAGGGAAGACGGGGCAACCCTTCTCTCGCGCGCCGAGACAAGATACAGAAACAAAAGATCGACCACCACCTAAGCAAACGTATCCCTTTGAGGGCACGGTGCCTCTCGAATCTTTCTCCCTTTCTCACCGACCTCGTGCTGCAGCGCGCTATGCGCTGCGGTGGCTCTCGGCGCTCTCGGTTCTCACAGTAATTATGTGGATTTTAGACGGCCGGAGCGAGAGAGAGCAAACAGTCCACCAGATAGGAGAGAAGCAGCCTCCGCTGCGTGTTTGCTCTCGGGATCTCACAATTCCTCGTCGCGATGCACCGGCCGTGTCTTGGATTAGCACGCGCTACGAGAGACCCGTGCCGAAAATGCCGGACGGAGCTTATCCGTTTTCAAAGCATACTTTCGAGTCCGTCCGCCGGGAAAACCTTTCACTGACGCGGCGCTTTCGGAGCTCTCAAAACTGCCACCTCACGCTATCGTCTTTCGAAGAATTTGATACTTTTACCCTTTGCCCGAAAGCGATTACTGTTTGCGGCAAATTAGCGAGGGCCGTTCCTAGAAGCTTCTTATTGTTTACGAAGCGAAGAAATCCGAGCTAACGTGCACGGGGAAGCTTATATGGCGCATAATACGCGGTTGGAGGTTGACCGTAATTTTTGTAAATAACTTCATTATAATTATAAAAACGGGGAGAAGAGCGAGAAATCGTTACGAGGAATTAATCATCGGGCAGTCCTCGTTTCCACGGGATAACTTTGTGAACGAAATGATGGAAATAATGATTACCGGACGAGACCGTTTATTAAAAGCCGGGGGAGGAAGGCGGTCAGATAGCATCGGGAGCGAGTCGAGAACTGGTGCGAAGGCGGATGTAGGGCACTTAATGAAACTGGCTACCTCAAATCCGGCATTAAGCGAGCCATTTCGTGATACCGATGATTACGTAGCTGTTGCCGCGAACCCGGAGAGACCGGACCTCATTTGCGGCATTACACGGG